>NW_025908650.1:0-13970 GCF_018835915.1 Vigna umbellata
TCCTATTTTGTGTTTTGAGAACAATATGATAGGTTTACATTTGTAGTACTTCGTATTCTTTTACCGTTTTGTGTTAGTTTTTCTTATTTCATATTTTGTATTTGAATTTTAATATTTGTGTGTGTGCGTATGCGTGTGTGCATGTGCGTGTAGGAGTGTGAGTATGCGAGTGTGTGTGTGTGTGTGTGTGTGTGAGTATGTATGTGCGCGCGCGTGTGTGTGGGTGTGTGTGTGTGTGTTTGTGTATGTGTATGTGTGTGTTTGTGTGTGTGTGTGTGTCTGTGTTTGTGTGTGTTTGTGTGTGTATGTGTGTGTGTTTGTGTTTGTGTGTGTGTGTCTATGTTTGTGTGTGTGTGTGTCTGTGTCTGTGTGTGTGTGTGTGTTTGTGCATGTGTCTGTGTCTGTGTTTGTGTGTGTTTGTCTCTCTGTGTGTCTCTATCTGTATTTGTGTGTCTGTGTTTGTTTATGTCTCTCTCGTTGTGTGTGTGTGTGTGTCTGTTTGTTTGTGTCTGTATCTGTGTGTTTGTGTGTTTGTGTGTGTGTCTGTTTGTGTGTGTGTGTCTGCCTGTGTGTGTGTGTGTATGTGTTTGTGTGTGTGTTTATGTGTGTGTGTGTCCGTGTCTGTGTGTCTGTGTCTGTGTCTTGTGTCTGTGTCTTGTGTCTGTGTCTTGTGTCTGTGTCTCTATATGTGTGTGTGTGTCTGTGTCTATGTTTGTGTCTGTGTCTGTGTCTGTGTGTATATCTATGTCTGTGTCTGTGTATGTGTGTGTTCGTGTGTGTGTGTTCGTGTGTATGTGTTCGTGTGTGTGTGTTTGTCCTTGTGTGTTCGTGTGTATCCTTAGATAAATGACGTAACAAAAGTTTTAATCTTTCATAATAGTAAAGTAAATCTTCCTTAAAATATTTTTTGCTTGTAGTGACAGCTAGAAAAAAAGGAACAAATCAACTAATAGACAATAATGTAAATTTACTATAAGGTAAGAAAATTATAATAACTGTAAGGAGATAAAAAAACAGAGTTTTATGAATGTTTTCCTAAAGGAACACTCTATTCCTTTTATAACATAAGAAGTAAACACCAAAGTAAATTTCCTTGTATACGAAACTTCTCTTCTCACATTAAAGCTGTACATTAACATTGTAAAGTGATTAATTGAAAAAAATAATGAGAGTTAATTAGAACCAGTTTGTAAGGAATTCCGACAAAGACACTTATTATCTTTTGGTGAAAATGGTAAACATGTATAAGAGAATTGAACATGTCATTTTACTAGTCAAGCGTTAATTCTTTCATCCAAAGTTATGTCACCTAATTAAGAAGTTATACCTTACTTTATATTTAATCGTTGAAAAAGTTACACGTGCCTCACATTTTTCTAAACTTTTGAAAAATACATTACATAGAGGCACGTGCTATTTAGATGACGGAGTCAACGTTGAAAGAGAGAGAGGATCAACGTTTGGCCGATATTAATTGTCATAATAAATACAAAAGAACATGGAATGGTCTAAAGAAAAGTCAATGGTGTCAGTTCCAAATTCAAAAGAAATGGATCAATTTAGTGACATAAATCTTGCAAATTCTTCATAGCTAACTCGACCATCTCCATCCAAATCTGCTTCTCTAATCATTTGTTCAACTTCTTCTTCGGTTAGCCTCTCTCCCAATTTCATCATCACATGTCGCAACTGTAAAAACAAAATGTCTCATTTTCACTCACAGTCTAATGGGTTTGGAAGTAAGAGAAAAACAAAAACTCTACGTGATTCTAATACGCAGGAAATGCAGATTGAGTTGCATGGCATGATATATATATATATATATATATGCTTACCTCAGTAGCTGATATGTACCCATCATTATCCCTGTCAAACACTTTGAACGCGTCTTTTAGCTCTTCGGTCAGATTTTCCTAACGAAAGGACAATTAAAATGTTTCATGATCTTTACTTATAGCACTCAATTATCATCAATAAACAAAGATTTTCCTCTCACTCCTATTTTTAAGAACAAACAATAGTTAACAATGGCAGATTTACCTTCATTCTTATTCCGATAACATTCAAGAACTCTTCAAAATTTACGCTTCCTTTTCCATCCATATCGACTTTACTAATCATTTCTTGAATTTCTTCTTTTGTTGTGTTTCCTTCTAATGACTGAACAATGGATATCAGTTCTTCCACAGTAATGAAACCTGGACATCATCACAGACATTGCAAATCAAAGTTAACTAAATATACTTTCATAAACATTTTACGTTAGAACTGACACACACACACATATGTATATATATAGGTTAATGATGCAAAAGAGCACACCGTCAGAATCCTTGTCAACAACATCAAAGGCTTCGTGGAATATAGCTATTTGATCTTCTGTCCATGCATTTGCCATTATTTTTCTGCAGCAGGCTAGGCTCAACTTAAGTGGAAATTAACCAGAAAGTTGTAACAGTACTTCGAATTTGCTTATTGGTTATTCGAAAATGGAGGGTGGTGGAAGAGCATGCAATATTTTTGTATTACATAAGGTTCCGTGATTTTCATTTTGTTTTATAGATGTGATGTGGGCCAGTTTTTTCTTCTGGATTGAAATAGTCAAAACACGTTGGATTTTCAAAAAGCTGGAATTATTCGAGAAGGGTGATAGAAATCGACTATTGAATGTATGAATGTTTCAAATGATGTTTTCTTTCTTTCGTTCTTGTTCCAACTCCCAACTACAGAAGGAATCATATTTGTGTACACTTGTTGGGGAATTGCACCACCTTCCAATTAATCCATGTCTACATAATTAGTAATTATCTACTCTAGGTCAACCTTTGATTAGTGTCATTATTTTAGAAGAAAGAATCCTCCTTTCTATAATAATGATCATTTTTTTTTACTTTTTTCACTTTTAAAAGAATAATTTTATTTCATTTTTTTTTCAACAATACTTGTTAAAAATAATTAAAATAAATTGATAGCATTATTTACACTAAAAGATAGACAAGAGTAAAAAAAATTAAAATATTTATTTTACATTTATTTATTGATTTTCTCAATCAATGCATCCTAGAGTTTTAAATTACTATTATAAACGATTTTTTCTTTTATAATTATGTATTGTCGGTTGTAATGAGCATCACCTTTAGGAACACAATTTTGATATTTTACTTTCAACCAAATTTATTTCGTATTCAAACTAACATTATTACAATTCAAACTCTAAAACATGAGACACAATTCAATCAATTTCCTCCTTAAATGCGTCAGACGATTTCATTAATTTAGTCTTCAAAAGAATAAAGAAATATTTAATGCCTCAAATATGCAAAATGACTCTTACGTAAAATGGGAATTTATATTATTTTCATTCATACATATATTTTAAAAATTTAATTTGAAATTATATAAGAAATAATTTTGTATGATGTGATATTCAGATAGTAATTTATACGTTTTACTAAATTGCAACTTTGGAGTAATTTGTTCTTATAAATAAATATTTTTTAGTTTCTAAATTTTTACTTAAAATTGAAATTACTCTACACTTAAGAATAAACACGTTATTATAAAATTTAACACTGTTAGATAATAATGACTATTCAACTTTAAATACGTGAAAGTTTAGAGATTAAAAATATTTTAAAATTTATTTTAAAAAACAACCAAATTAGTCCTTTCAAGAATTTTCATGACTAACTGACGAAATTTTATCGATCAAAATAAATTTGTTGGTAAAATCAAATTAACTAAAGGATTTTACCGATGCATTTTAGAATTTCAATTATCAACAAAAATATTTGTTCGTAATATATCCGTTATTAGGATTTGTTGATAAATTAAAATTTGTATTATCGAGAAATATTTTCGTCAATAATATATTTATTGGTAATTTTTATATTTAAATTTTTGTCAATATTTTACCGTTGATATTATCAAGAGATTTGTCCATCAATAAATTTTGTTGATAAAAGAAGTGACCAACTTTTCAATTTATATTTTGACAACTTCATATAAAAATTGTAGTAACATCTCCTAAAATCTGTCACTAATTTATAGTTTTATTATTATAAATTTTTTTTGTCAATAAATAATGTTAGTAAAAAATGATAATTTTTTTTGTGTCAAGTCTAATAAGATTTTTTATTAATCAAGTGAGTTTGGTGAGAAGAAAATAAGAGAAAGAGAAGAAAAAGAAGGAAGAACAAGAGAAAAATAAGGAGTCAACGTTAAATAAGGAGCAAGAGAAAAATAAATAGAAGGAAAAGTAAAAGTAAGAGAAAGAGACGAAGATGGAGTTGATGTAAGATAGCAACTAAGAAGGATGGTTAGGAAGAGAGGAGAGAGGAAGAGAGGAAGAAGAAAAAAAAACAAAAAAAGAAGGAAAAAAACTAATAACAGTAATTATTAATTAATATTTAATAACAAATTTAGTTAAAAATAATTAACGAATGATATTTATTTATTAATAATTATTAATGAATTTTATAATCCTTTCATAAAATTTATTGACAAGAATTTTATTAATAAATTTTAACTATAGATAATCAGTCAATAAATTTAAATTATTAACTTTTTTATTCATAGATTTTATCCATCGATCAATCTTCTCGATGAATACTTACATTAGTTTTATTTCAAACATATAAATAAAATTTATGATATATAATATTATATATATATATATATCATAATTTTAGAATATTTGATTTTTCAGAGTTTACTGTGAATATAAATTACATGCAGTGTCTTTAATTTTTTATTTATTTAATATTTTACTTTCTTTTAAAGATTTCATGATGGAAATAATAATAATCTGTCTTCTGAAGTAAATGTCCAGTCTATTTAGTGAAAATAATTTTTCTTTTATATTTTTAAATAAAATATGATTATTACTTGTTTCTTATTTTTAATATTTTGTTTTATAATTATGTACTACTCTTATAAATTCCGTAAATGTTTGTATTTGTAAGTGTTTTTTATATTAGAATTCTGTTATAGTTTATTTTAAAATTAAAAACCATATTCTAACCCTCATCGGTTGGACACACAAAATTTCTATACAAGAGACTAACAATTTGAGTTATGATTCACTAACAAATTTATATATTCTCTTTTAACACTATATTCTCACAGGAGACTTTGAAAATACATTTTTCTTTAAAGGTGATGTGTACTTTTCAAAAAATTGATAGCAAATTGGTCTGAAATAGTTATTAATTATCATTGCGTAAAATGTATTATGATAAAAAAATAAATAAACTATGGTTTTACACTTTTTTTAGAGGCTGGATGAGATATAAAAATGGAGGAAGAAAAAGTCTTGTAGGACTTGAACTTTTTTATTTTTATTTATCTGAAACATTGTGTTCATTTAAACATTGAACTAAATAACTACTTTCACCAAATTAATAATCAATTTGGCTTTGAATACCTCGTATAAACATTTACTTATTTATAAGGATGTAGCTTCTAAAGTTGTTAATTATGTTACTTGGAATAGGAGTCATTTTCTGGAACATTGTACCTACTATTCTTATTCACACCTTCCCCATTATATTGTTTACGTTTTCTCAGACATATTATTCTTCTTTTTAATATTTTTTTATTTACAATATTATGAATACAGTGTTTGATGTTTAATGTGTTTTACATATTTATTAAATTTCAAATAATATTATTTAGCTATTACAAATTCAATACAATTGAACTATTTTATCCAAAAAAATCGACTCTACTGGATTTTAAAAACTTTATAGCATGCACAGACACTAATTTCCAGATTTACAATGAGTTACTCTAAATCACTTTTGTTTACAGTAAACGATGTTTATTAAGAAAGCATTCCAAAAACAGGTCACTTAGATATAACAAATTAATTTTGCACGTTTTGATTTTGGTTGACAAATTTAAATGACAACATTTTCAGATACTCTTCCTAAAAAATAAATTATTGATTTATATAATAAAAAAATAATTCGGGAGATTAATTTTAATGTACGAGAATTTCGTGAAGTTATTTTCGTGAGATCATAAAAGAGCATGAATTTATAGTTGTAGAAGGTTCAATTTTGGCATGCATTTTGTCTTTTTGTTGTTGTCAGCTTCATGTCAACAAAATTTCATTACGTCGTTATAATAATAACTGAAATTTGATTAGCAACAAAATTAAAATTTTACACACTGATTGCTTTTGATTTTTTAAGAACTGCAAAACTTTAATACTTCTAGTAGAAAAAAGAATCAAAATTTAATTTTTCACTTTTACAAAGTATAATTTTTAACTTTATAAATTAAAAAAAAATTAACACTATAAAAAAATCATTAAATAACAATTAATTTTAGAAAAATAAAATAATGATTAATTCATATATTAATTTATAAACTAAATTTTTTTATATTCAAAATAATCTCTATTATAAAAAAATTATATTTGATTTTTAAATTTGAATATAAATTTATTTCTAACATTAAATATCAAGTTTTTAGCTATTAAGAAATTAGTGTAAAAGTTAGTCTCTAACTGATACTTATACTTCACATTAGTGTAGTGTAACTTTTGTAAAATGTTGAATTTATCATTATCTTTATTGAATTTCATACCAATTCTAAGTAAAACGTATCAAAACAATTTTAGTTTCAATTATGATGAATGTATCTTATTGTTATGATGCTATTGAATTTGAATAATCAAATAGTTTTTGAGACACTAGTCATTTTCTAAATTTCTGTCTATATCATATATGAAAGTTAAAGTACGTGACTAATACCTTATAATATGTGCAAATTTTCATTAATCATTCCTCTACTTAGAAACCACTTAATTTTCACAATTGGTAAAATAACATGTCATAAACCTAAAAAATTGAAATGATTGTATAAAAAAATCATTTAATTAAATTTAATTTGAAATATTACACATTTTTAATACACTTTCATATTTTTATATTCATATGAAAGAAATACGTTTAACCTCATTGGTAATATATATATATATATATATATATATATAAATAAATTTTGCAATTACATGATTCTTTCGTAATTACTCATTATTCAAGCATAATATATATTTATTCTTAATAAAATATGAAATATTAATAATTTTTCTAATTAATATTATTTGTTTTCGTTTATGGTGTTGAAGTTAAGTTTGCTTCTTCTTCAAAGGGTTTTGATCTACAAGTTTAGGTTAAAGTTCTATCTTCAATCCTCTCTTTTGTCGTTCGGTTAAACTGGTGAACTACATGTAAAAAGAACTCAAATGTTAAAGTCAATCTTTGTACGAAAGTGCGAGTAATAAATGTGTAGTAAAAATAATTAATTACCTGAATATTAAACCTGTATTTATAGATTTTCGAATAAGCTTATAATTAGTGTTGGCCTAATCACGGTTCTAATGGTGATTATTTGATTTAGGGTTATTGTAAGTTGCAATCCGACCAACTGGTTCACCGACCGACTCATGTGGGATCGTTGCTTGTTGACTGTTCAGTCATACTATACAAAGGCCCCCCAAGCCCGGGCATGCATTAGTGAGATGTGTAGGGGTTTGTTTAAGGCAAGGAGATGACCGTGCATTTTATAGTGGAGTGAATTTCGTTGAACCGTTCATCCAAAAATAGTTGCTTGTGTGGGCAATTACCATGGCAGTTATTAGAAAATGTAATTGTGTGTCTGCTTGAAACGAAAGGTCACACCTTGTGGATCATTAGATCGTGGTAGTTTCAACGGTTGAGATTCGTTTGTCGAAACCCTTCTTTTGGCTATAAATAGGGGTGGGGTCGCGGTTATTTTTACACTTATTATTTTTCTCACTTCTTACGACTGATCATTTCATTCATTCTCTTATTCTAAGGTAATAATGTTGATTGTGGAGCTTTCTTCGTCTGAGGAGTCCATAGGGAGGGGAGGTCGGGGGTACGCTGATGGTGGATCAAAGTCATCATTGTCGTCCGTCGGCTCTTCCATCTTAGGGTCAACCGAGCGGTGCGAGGCCTCGGTTGACGGAGGAACAACCGTGCATATAAATAATAATGTTACTCTTGTCGAAGGGTGTGACGATTGCCATGGAATTAGATGTCGTTGGGGAGTGGACAGGGTCTTGTGCGTTGATACTACCTGTTCCTAAGTAAGGTTGGGTTCCCCACGAGGTCAGGAACTACATTTCTTACTTCAGTACTAGTTAGTCCTTGCAGGAACTTAAGAGCGTTATTAACTTGGTGGGGGAGGCTGCAGATGCTGAGTGTTTTAAGCTCTCTGTTTGCAAAACGGACCAAACGGGCATGTCATAGGAATGAGGGTTACGCATCAGACTTCTTCTACACATACTCAACGATATATCGCGACATGTCCGTTTAGCTACTGTTCTCCGAGTTTCAAATGGGCGTTATACGGGAATTAAAGGTGACACCTATCCAACTGCGCCCGAACGGGTGGGCCTTTATGTAGGCGTTTGTCATTGTCTGCAAGGCCTTTGACCTGACTCCTACGCCAGTGTCTTTCCTATATATTTTTCGGGCCCGGTCGAACCCTATAACAAGTTATGGGTGTCTCTCATTTCCAAGAAGGATCGGATTTATTTACTTTCTTCAATGCTTCCTATAAAGATGTAGGGAATCTTCTTCCATTTAAGATTCTTCGTATATTCTTTAATGGAAAACAATCGTTTCAACCTAGGTACTATAGGCAAGTACCACATCACCTTAGCAGATGGACCATCATTGTCTTCATCATCATTATTTTCATCAACTTTCTGCTTAAACTGTGATAAACCACATGTCGGATACACCTTCAGTGAAGTATAGAATTTTTTTCTCCTCGTAATTAAGGATAAGTAACGTGTTATTTTCTAGAAGCATCTCCTTCAGCAACTCCAACAATTCTGTGAAACTTTTATCAGTTCATCCATTTCTTGCTTTTTAAACAAAACAATTTCAAAATTGCCGACAACTGTTTAAAATAGGTGCATCCTAGATACAACTTTTGCTCTGGATCGTTCTTAAGAGAATCGTATAAATGAACTCTTCTAAAAATTTCTTCTCCAACATCTTGTACCATTCTGTGAAACTTTTATCAGTTAATCCATTCCGTGCTTTTAAACAAAACAATTTCAAAATTGCTGACAACTGTTTAAAGTAGGTGCATGCTAGATACAACTCTTGCTCTAGATCGTTCTTAAGAGAATCCTATAAATGAAGTTTTCTAAAACTTTCTTCTCCAACATCTCGTACCATATCCTCAAAATGATCATTCATCCATTCGTCCACATAATTTGTATCTCTTGACGTTGTTTGGGGTGTAGTATTTCTTCACGCAAAGTCCAAACTGTATATATAACTCCTCATTATTCCATAAATGATCACGAATATTGTCCAAGTCTTCCAATATTTTATCAAGACAATGACCACAAAGATAAAATATGTCTCATTCACTGGGTTTGCATGTTCTTGAACATATTGTAAGAACTCAAAAACTCATTTTTCATACTCTTAACGAATACGATGTTCATTCATCAATCTTTGATTCATACTTATAAAAAATAAAAAGGAAAAAAATCACACCAAAAAATAAATCTAACTTATGAAACACCAAATACAAAAATATAAACAAAATTATAACCACACCTTCAAAAACAAATACGTTTATGACAAATAACACAAAAATCAACCTTTGTTGTTCCTTGACTTTGTGAACAAAGCCGTTAGTTCTCACTTAAGGAATGGAGGTTGAACTCATGTACGCATGTAAATACTTCAAAAAATACAAAAACCAATCAGTCAACACATACAAAATACATAACCAAAGTACATGGAAGCACTTTCGCAAGAGTTAACTAAGTAAAAACTAATCTCTTTTCTTGCTCGCACTTGTCTTCAAAAACGAAAGTTCAAGTACAAATGAAAGCATGAAGAAACACTGAGAGTGGAATAAGTTTTTACAAGATATATGACATTGGAAAAGCACTAATTTTGACGTCTTATAGATATATGACGTCGAAATCTAGGGCATACGACGTATGATAGTAAATACTTAGACTTGCCTGCAAAAATTTCAACATTTTCAAGGGTATATGACGTCAAAATTTCCATCTTTCCGATGTCTAATTGGTGAGTGAAAAATCAAAAGGTCATCACTTAATCCTTACAACTTTCGAAGGATATATGACATCGAAAAATGGAGAATACCGACATCATATATCCCTCGAACTATGTAATGATAATTGTGATCATTATTAAATTATTGAGTCCAATGAGCAAATTGACGTCGAAAGTTTTTGTTGTTCCGATGTCGACTTGGTCTGTGGCAAACCAAAGGTTAGTTGTAAATTCTTGCAACTGCAAATACTCATTTCGAAGGGTATATGGCATCGCGAAATGGAGAATGTCGACGTCATATATCCCTCAAACTATGTAGTGACAGTTGTGATCATTTATAAAGTTGTTGAGAGTCCAATGAGAAAATTGATGTTGGAAGTTTTCGTTGTTTCGACGTCTACTTGGCCTGTGGGAAACCAAAGGTCAGTTGTAATTTCTTACAACTCTGCATTTACTCATTTTGAAGGGTATATGAGGTCGAAATATGAGAATTCTAATGTCATATACCATTTGTAGATGTAGTTTTAATGGTCTGTGAGACTACGCTGAGTGTGTACGCCTACGGTTCCCAGTGACCGCATGTAAATCTTCAATATTTGCATGCTTCACCAACTCCACTCAGACAATCCCCATTACCCAAATAATATGATTTTCTCAAAATGCAAATGCAAATGCAATCCCAATTCTCTTCTTAATAACAAAGAACCTAACTTTTTCAGTTTTTCCAACCACTGAGCGCAACCAAGATGACACAAGGCTTCTAATTTCTGATAGGATTGTGTTATTTACTCTCTTTTAATCTATGTCTGAAATGGGTTTTCTGATTCATGGAGTCTTTTGATTGTTGTGTGTGAGTTTGGTTTGTTTGTTTTTCGTTTTGTTTTTTTTGTTGTGTTCTGTCACTGGTTGTTGGTGTGTGAAAGCATTGAGATGGGGAAAGAGATGTTGGAGAATGTGAAAGACGATGGGGGCCTTGAGGAGCTTGAGATGTTGCTGAATGAGATCCCTCAGGCAACATCAAACAATCTTTACCACGGGAAATCATATGATGTTCGTGATGGTGATGATCATCATAATCATGGTTTTTTTGTGTCTAATGGAATGTGTGGTGTGTGTGATGATGACCCATTTAGTCAGATTCAGTATCCATGTGTCTCGTCTCCTGCGAGTGGTTTTTCTCTGCAATCTGATGGTTCTTCCTCAAGCTTGTTCTCTTCTGGACATGCTTTGTCTGACACTGGATCACCAACCCCTCCTCCATTGGAGGATCTTAAATCCACCATGCCTTCTGGAGGTTCTTCTTCTTACCCTAATAACCGTTTCATCACACCTGATTCAACTGTTTTTAATAATGCCAATGGAGGTTTGGTTGATGAATTTGACCTGTGTGCCAATTTGAGTCGAATGCACATCAGCAATCAACAAGAGAGGCCTTGTGATTTCAAGGAACATTCGATGGGCATGAATAGGCCACTGTTTCCAGAATGTTCGTTCACTGGAAATGGTCCCAGCAATGTTCACACAAACGGGGCACATTGCAGTTTCAGGAGAGGTTGTTTGGATTGTGTTGGGGTTCAAGCCCCTGTGCCATGGAGCCCTGTAAATCATGATGGTGAAATGAATATGGCCTTGTCCGGGTTGACCCGGGACTATAGAATGGCTAATTTATTTGGATCAAGACAGTGTGCTGAAAGGACTGAGACAATGCTTTCTCAATTAAATGACTTTAGTGGTTCATTGAAGTCTCCATGCCATCAGACAAGGCAGCTGATGAATAACTACTACAGTGGAGGAAGTCGAAGCCAGCCACCGGAGTACACTCCTTTGAGTATAAATCCAGTGGTTGATGCGTTACTTTATGCTCAGAATAATGGAATGCATCTAACTGAAGAAACAGGCATGCAAAGATGGCCTACCTCTCCTCAGTTTGTTAATTTAAGACCTTATTTGGGTGTTCAAGATTTACTGCAGTATAGCCGTTCTGTGCCTAATAATGCAAGAGCTGTCCCTCTATCAAATGCTAGAATCCCACAAGGAAATATAGATGCAATTGCAAGTGAGGGAAGCTTCATCATACAAGGTGAAGGTGTAAATTATGTTGCTGGCAGAGGTTCGGATTCTTCCATGTATCATAGTAAGTCTGCACTACGGGGCACTGGCTTTGATAAGCATTGCAAGAGATCAGAGCTAGGCATGCCTTACCAGGTTGTAGGAAATTTTGACAATCCTAGGGGTGCCAGGATAGGTTGCTCCTTACCTTTGGTGCCCAAATACAATTCTCTAGCTGAAGCCCAAGGTTATATATATTTAATGGCTAAAGATCAGCATGGCTGTAGGTTCTTGCAAAAAATGTTTGATGAGGGTACACGGGATGATGTTCAAGTGATATTTAACGAGATCATTGATCATGTAGTGGAACTTATGGTGAATCCTTTTGGAAATTACCTTATGCAGAAGTTATTAGATGTATGCAATGAAGAACAGAGGATGCAAATCCTTCTAATCCTTACTGAAGAACCTGGTCAGCTTGTCAGAATCTCTTTAAACACTCATGGCACTCGTGTGGTATCAGAGCTATGGTTAGAGCCTATCCTAGCATTATTGGTTGTTTGTTGGGCATATTGTTCCATCCATTATCGGGCCGCTATTGACCACCCATTAATGTCTAATCTCACGCTCGAGATGTATATACCTCGGCGTGAGGGGGGTGTGTTGGAAGTCCCACATCGACTAGAGATAAGGCCAAATTAAAGTATATAAGTGGATGCAGACCTCACCTTACAAGCCGGTTTTGTGGGGATGAGTTAGGCCTCCCCTTCTTCCGAGGATTTCAAAAGCACCTCCACTTTTACAAAACGTATGCACAACAATATAACGTCTCTAGTGGGGAAACCAACGTTAAATGACGTCGGGATTTCCCTTTTCTGACGTCAATTAGTATATACTTTAATTTGTATTAGTTTTAAGCGAGCTTTAACTTGTGCTAGACAGCCTTGGATGACCTTGGTAGGTTGATTTTGATCTTCCTTATTGCTTTTAAACATCATGCTCTTTGTTGATGAGTTTTGTGATTTTTATTGAGTTATTCTACGTTTGATAAATCCTTAGCTTGGCATTATTCCATCACTTTTTTTCAAAGTTAGTTAATGTGTCTATTGTAAGTTATTGTTTGTTTGAGTAGTCTGGTCGTTTCACCATAGATAAAAAAAACTGTTTGGATTAGGAGAAAAAATATTGCAAAAGTGAAGAAAAAATGGTGAGAAAAATTAAAATTTATTTGATTTGTTGTGATAAAATATTTTTTTTTCATATTAATATTTAGAAAATAATTATATGATTTTTTTAAAATAATTTGATATAAAAATTATTTTTAAAAATATGAATTAGAATGAAAATATATTATTATAAATTTCAATAAATAAAATGTATCTTTAAAATAATAATATATTAAAATAAATTATAATTAAATTTAATGAAATAAAAAAGGTTTTTAAAATAGTAACATATTAAAATAAATAACTTTAAAATTATTAAATTTAAATAATTTTTTGTAATATGTATATATGTTTTAATTATTTATCTAAAAGATATAATATTACCATAATCAATAGTGTACGTGCGTTTCCTTCCAAATCAGCTCATATGTGCAAGGAAATATTAGAGTTGTCGTTTCCTTATTTTTCATGATTATTACATTTGGCACTTTATATTTCCGATTTATTTCCTTATGCACAGCAAATGGTTGTTTTTCCATTATCAGAGAACGAACAGGTTAGTGAAAGGTGAAAAAAATACAAAAAAAAGTTTGCGAAAAATTGAGTGATTTGAGATATAATAATTTAAATATGTATATATATATATATATATATATATATATATATA
>NW_025908650.1:16190-46721 GCF_018835915.1 Vigna umbellata
TTGCAATCCGACCAACTGGTTCACCGACCGACTCATGTGGGATCGTTGCTTGTTGACTGTTCAGTCATACTATACAAAGGCCCCCCAAGCCCGGGCATGCATTAGTGAGATGTGTAGGGGTTTGTTTAAGGCAAGGAGATGACCGTGCATTTTATAGTGGAGTGAATTTCGTTGAACCGTTCATCCAAAAATAGTTGCTTGTGTGGGCAATTACCATGGCAGTTATTAGAAAATGTAATTGTGTGTCTGCTTGAAACGAAAGGTCACACCTTGTGGATCATTAGATCGTGGTAGTTTCAACGGTTGAGATTCGTTTGTCGAAACCCTTCTTTTGGCTATAAATAGGGGTGGGGTCGCGGTTATTTTTACACTTATTATTTTTCTCACTTCTTACGACTGATCATTTCATTCATTCTCTTATTCTAAGGTAATAATGTTGATTGTGGAGCTTTCTTCGTCTGAGGAGTCCATAGGGAGGGGAGGTCGGGGGTACGCTGATGGTGGATCAAAGTCATCATTGTCGTCCGTCGGCTCTTCCATCTTAGGGTCAACCGAGCGGTGCGAGGCCTCGGTTGACGGAGGAACAACCGTGCATATAAATAATAATGTTACTCTTGTCGAAGGGTGTGACGATTGCCATGGAATTAGATGTCGTTGGGGAGTGGACAGGGTCTTGTGCGTTGATACTACCTGTTCCTAAGTAAGGTTGGGTTCCCCACGAGGTCAGGAACTACATTTCTTACTTCAGTACTAGTTAGTCCTTGCAGGAACTTAAGAGCGTTATTAACTTGGTGGGGGAGGCTGCAGATGCTGAGTGTTTTAAGCTCTCTGTTTGCAAAACGGACCAAACGGGCATGTCATAGGAATGAGGGTTACGCATCAGACTTCTTCTACACATACTCAACGATATATCGCGACATGTCCGTTTAGCTACTGTTCTCCGAGTTTCAAATGGGCGTTATACGGGAATTAAAGGTGACACCTATCCAACTGCGCCCGAACGGGTGGGCCTTTATGTAGGCGTTTGTCATTGTCTGCAAGGCCTTTGACCTGACTCCTACGCCAGTGTCTTTCCTATATATTTTTCGGGCCCGGTCGAACCCTATAACAAGTTATGGGTGTCTCTCATTTCCAAGAAGGATCGGATTTATTTACTTTCTTCAATGCTTCCTATAAAGATGTAGGGAATCTTCTTCCATTTAAGATTCTTCGTATATTCTTTAATGGAAAACAATCGTTTCAACCTAGGTACTATAGGCAAGTACCACATCACCTTAGCAGATGGACCATCATTGTCTTCATCATCATTATTTTCATCAACTTTCTGCTTAAACTGTGATAAACCACATGTCGGATACACCTTCAGTGAAGTATAGAATTTTTTTCTCCTCGTAATTAAGGATAAGTAACGTGTTATTTTCTAGAAGCATCTCCTTCAGCAACTCCAACAATTCTGTGAAACTTTTATCAGTTCATCCATTTCTTGCTTTTTAAACAAAACAATTTCAAAATTGCCGACAACTGTTTAAAATAGGTGCATCCTAGATACAACTTTTGCTCTGGATCGTTCTTAAGAGAATCGTATAAATGAACTCTTCTAAAAATTTCTTCTCCAACATCTTGTACCATTCTGTGAAACTTTTATCAGTTAATCCATTCCGTGCTTTTAAACAAAACAATTTCAAAATTGCTGACAACTGTTTAAAGTAGGTGCATGCTAGATACAACTCTTGCTCTAGATCGTTCTTAAGAGAATCCTATAAATGAAGTTTTCTAAAACTTTCTTCTCCAACATCTCGTACCATATCCTCAAAATGATCATTCATCCATTCGTCCACATAATTTGTATCTCTTGACGTTGTTTGGGGTGTAGTATTTCTTCACGCAAAGTCCAAACTGTATATATAACTCCTCATTATTCCATAAATGATCACGAATATTGTCCAAGTCTTCCAATATTTTATCAAGACAATGACCACAAAGATAAAATATGTCTCATTCACTGGGTTTGCATGTTCTTGAACATATTGTAAGAACTCAAAAACTCATTTTTCATACTCTTAACGAATACGATGTTCATTCATCAATCTTTGATTCATACTTATAAAAAATAAAAAGGAAAAAAATCACACCAAAAAATAAATCTAACTTATGAAACACCAAATACAAAAATATAAACAAAATTATAACCACACCTTCAAAAACAAATACGTTTATGACAAATAACACAAAAATCAACCTTTGTTGTTCCTTGACTTTGTGAACAAAGCCGTTAGTTCTCACTTAAGGAATGGAGGTTGAACTCATGTACGCATGTAAATACTTCAAAAAATACAAAAACCAATCAGTCAACACATACAAAATACATAACCAAAGTACATGGAAGCACTTTCGCAAGAGTTAACTAAGTAAAAACTAATCTCTTTTCTTGCTCGCACTTGTCTTCAAAAACGAAAGTTCAAGTACAAATGAAAGCATGAAGAAACACTGAGAGTGGAATAAGTTTTTACAAGATATATGACATTGGAAAAGCACTAATTTTGACGTCTTATAGATATATGACGTCGAAATCTAGGGCATACGACGTATGATAGTAAATACTTAGACTTGCCTGCAAAAATTTCAACATTTTCAAGGGTATATGACGTCAAAATTTCCATCTTTCCGATGTCTAATTGGTGAGTGAAAAATCAAAAGGTCATCACTTAATCCTTACAACTTTCGAAGGATATATGACATCGAAAAATGGAGAATACCGACATCATATATCCCTCGAACTATGTAATGATAATTGTGATCATTATTAAATTATTGAGTCCAATGAGCAAATTGACGTCGAAAGTTTTTGTTGTTCCGATGTCGACTTGGTCTGTGGCAAACCAAAGGTTAGTTGTAAATTCTTGCAACTGCAAATACTCATTTCGAAGGGTATATGGCATCGCGAAATGGAGAATGTCGACGTCATATATCCCTCAAACTATGTAGTGACAGTTGTGATCATTTATAAAGTTGTTGAGAGTCCAATGAGAAAATTGATGTTGGAAGTTTTCGTTGTTACGACGTCTACTTGGCCTGTGGGAAACCAAAGGTCAGTTGTAATTTCTTACAACTCTGCATTTACTCATTTTGAAGGGTATATGAGGTCGAAATATGAGAATTCTAATGTCATATACCATTTGTAGATGTAGTTTTAATGGTCTGTGAGACTACGCTGAGTGTGTACGCCTACGGTTCCCAGTGACCGCATGTAAATCTTCAATATTTGCATGCTTCACCAACTCCACTCAGACAATCCCCATTACCCAAATAATATGATTTTCTCAAAATGCAAATGCAAATGCAATCCCAATTCTCTTCGTAATAACAAAGAACCTAACTTTTTCAGTTTTTCCAACCACTGAGCGCAACCAAGATGACACAAGGCTTCTAATTTCTGATAGGATTGTGTTATTTACTCTCTTTTAATCTATGTCTGAAATGGGTTTTCTGATTCATGGAGTCTTTTGATTGTTGTGTGTGAGTTTGGTTTGTTTGTTTTTCGTTTTGTTTTTTTTGTTGTGTTCTGTCACTGGTTGTTGGTGTGTGAAAGCATTGAGATGGGGAAAGAGATGTTGGAGAATGTGAAAGACGATGGGGGCCTTGAGGAGCTTGAGATGTTGCTGAATGAGATCCCTCAGGCAACATCAAACAATCTTTACCACGGGAAATCATATGATGTTCGTGATGGTGATGATCATCATAATCATGGTTTTTTTGTGTCTAATGGAATGTGTGGTGTGTGTGATGATGACCCATTTAGTCAGATTCAGTATCCATGTGTCTCGTCTCCTGCGAGTGGTTTTTCTCTGCAATCTGATGGTTCTTCCTCAAGCTTGTTCTCTTCTGGACATGCTTTGTCTGACACTGGATCACCAACCCCTCCTCCATTGGAGGATCTTAAATCCACCATGCCTTCTGGAGGTTCTTCTTCTTACCCTAAGAACCGTTTCATCACACCTGATTCAACTGTTTTTAATAATGCCAATGGAGGTTTGGTTGATGAATTTGACCTGTGTGCCAATTTGAGTCGAATGCACATCAGCAATCATCAACAAGAGAGGCCTTGTGATTTCAAGGAACATTCGATGGGCATGAATAGGCCACTGTTTCCAGAATGTTCGTTCACTGGAAATGGTCCCAGCAATGTTCACACAAACGGGGCACATTGCAGTTTCAGGAGAGGTTCTTTGGATTGTGTTGGGGTTCAAGCCCCTGTGCCATGGAGCCCTGTAAATCATGATGGTGAAATGAATATGGCCTTGTCCGGGTTGACCCGGGACTATAGAATGGCTAATTTATTTGGATCAAGACAGTGTGCTGAAAGGACTGAGACAATGCTTTCTCAATTAAATGACTTTAGTGGTTCATTGAAGTCTCCATGCCATCAGACAAGGCAGCTGATGAATAACTACTACAGTGGAGGAAGTCGAAGCCAGCCACCGGAGTACACTCCTTTGAGTATAAATCCAGTGGTTGATGCGTTACTCTATGCTCAGAATAATGGAATGCATCTAACTGAAGAAACAGGCATGCAAAGATGGCCTACCTCTCCTCAGTTTGTTAATTTAAGACCTTATTTGGGTGTTCAAGATTTACTGCAGTATAGCCGTTCTGTGCCTAATAATGCAAGAGCTGTCCCTCTATCAAATGCTAGAATCCCACAAGGAAATATAGATGCAATTGCAAGTGAGGGAAGCTTCATCATACAAGGTGAAGGTGTAAATTATGTTGCTGGCAGAGGTTCGGATTCTTCCATGTATCATAGTAAGTCTGCACTACGGGGCACTGGCTTTGATAAGCATTGCAAGAGATCAGAGCTAGGCATGCCTTACCAGGTTGTAGGAAATTTTGACAATCCTAGGGGTGCCAGGATAGGTTGCTCCTTACCTTTGGTGCCCAAATACAATTCTCTAGCTGAAGCCCAAGGTTATATATATTTAATGGCTAAAGATCAGCATGGCTGTAGGTTCTTGCAAAAAATGTTTGATGAGGGTACACGGGATGATGTTCAAGTGATATTTAACGAGATCATTGATCATGTAGTGGAACTTATGGTGAATCCTTTTGGAAATTACCTTATGCAGAAGTTATTAGATGTATGCAATGAAGAACAGAGGATGCAAATCCTTCTAATCCTTACTGAAGAACCTGGTCAGCTTGTCAGAATCTCTTTAAACACTCATGGCACTCGTGTGGTATCAGAGCTATGGTTAGAGCCTATCCTAGCATTATTGGTTGTTTGTTGGGCATATTGTTCCATCCATTATCGGGCCGCTATTGACCACCCATTAATGTCTAATCTCACGCTCGAGATGTATATACCTCGGCGTGAGGGGGGTGTGTTGGAAGTCCCACATCGACTAGAGATAAGGCCAAATTAAAGTATATAAGTGGATGCAGACCTCACCTTACAAGCCGGTTTTGTGGGGATGAGTTAGGCCTCCCCTTCTTCCGAGGATTTCAAAAGCACCTTAAATGACGTCGGGATTTCCCTTTTCTGACGTCAATTAGTATATACTTTAATTTGTATTAGTTTTAAGCGAGCTTTAACTTGATTTCCCTTTTCTGACGTCAATTAGTATATACTTTAATTTGTATTAGTTTTAAGCGAGCTTTAACTTGTGCTAGACAGCCTTGGATGACCTTGGTAGGTTGATTTTGATCTTCCTTATTGCTTTTAAACATCATGCTCTTTGTTGATGAGTTTTGTGATTTTTATTGAGTTATTCTACGTTTGATAAATCCTTAGCTTGGCATTATTCCATCACTTTTTTTCAAAGTTAGTTAATGTGTCTATTGTAAGTTATTGTTTGTTTGAGTAGTCTGGTCGTTTCACCATAGATAAAAAAAACTGTTTGGATTAGGAGAAAAAATATTGCAAAAGTGAAGAAAAAATGGTGAGAAAAATTAAAATTTATTTGATTTGTTGTGATAAAATATTTTTTTTTCATATTAATATTTAGAAAATAATTATATGATTTTTTTAAAATAATTTGATATAAAAATTATTTTTAAAAATATGAATTAGAATGAAAATATATTATTATAAATTTCAATAAATAAAATGTATCTTTAAAATAATAATATATTAAAATAAATTATAATTAAATTTAATGAAATAAAAAAGGTTTTTAAAATAGTAACATATTAAAATAAATAACTTTAAAATTATTAAATTTAAATAATTTTTTGTAATATGTATATATGTTTTAATTATTTATCTAAAAGATATAATATTACCATAATCAATAGTGTACGTGCGTTTCCTTCCAAATCAGCTCATATGTGCAAGGAAATATTAGAGTTGTCGTTTCCTTATTTTTCATGATTATTACATTTGGCACTTTATATTTCCGATTTATTTCCTTATGCACAGCAAATGGTTGTTTTTCCATTATCAGAGAACGAACAGGTTAGTGAAAGGTGAAAAAAATACAAAAAAAAGTTTGCGAAAAATTGAGTGATTTGAGATATAATAATTTAAATATGTATATATATATATATATATATATATATATATATAATGACTAAATTATCTTTGTTATTATAATTTCATTATTAATATTAATATTATTATAATTATTCTTAATACTTTTGTTGATATTTAATTTAAATACGATTATTATTTTTAAACACCTTTTTATTATTTTGTTTGAATCAACGATATTAACCACACGTCGTTAGCACACAAAAATTAACGTCGTCAATGAAAAACAAGCAGTCATTATGTAAGAGTCCTGGAACCAAATTGATAAAAAAAAGTTAAGTATGAGAACTAAAACCAAAACCAATAATTGTTGAAAGTTCAGGATTATCATACTAAAACCATTGTCATTATGTAGCCATGGTGGAATAACTGACCTCTCAAGATTAAATGGAGATTATGTTATGATTAAGATCATATAAAGCTCAAAACCTTAATTCTTGAGATTGTAATACATATAGTAGATACATGTGTGTGTGACTGAAAATAAGCAATAATCAAATCAAAATCAATCACTGGAAATGAAAAGTAAATGCCCTTTGATGAAGAAACGAAACGGAAACCAACACTAGGTCCCCCACCGCACAAACACAACACCCAAAATAGAACGAAGACCACGAGCAGTGTTGAAGATGAAAAAGGTGAAGACACAAACCATTTATTTGTATGTGAAGAAGAGGAAAACAAAAACCTTTGACCCAAAAATGAACTCCAAACAATTCTTTGTTTTTTCAAAATTTAGCCACGATCCCCCATATTTCAAACTGTTCCAATCATAACTTGCTGTGGAACGAACATAATTTTTGGAAACAGTGCAAACTTATGAGTCTGCCATCTAACTCTTAGATTTTGACTAATATGCTGACACCCAAAATTATCATATAGCTAAGAGCACCCATAAAAATTGAGCTCAATTCCATAATAAACTAATTGACGTTTGATAGATGTTTCTTAGTTGCACGTAAATTGGATGAAACTTTGAACTAGAAGTTGATTAAGTATCAAAAGGTTTAACTACCAATATCTCTTAGATTGGCTGACCTTTGGGAACAATTTGATCTTTGAGCCACATGTAAATAGGAACCAACACAAACCATGTAGCTGCCAAGGCACCCAAAAGAAAGCGCATTAAGAAGACAAATGGATTGACGGGCTTTTCAACATCTTCTTCCTTTGGACCAAGCTGCAGCAAATTGTAGAAACCCAGTCAAACATCATATTTTACATTTTACTCCTCTTGTTAAGCTACAATAAGGAAATATACTTTTGAAATATACTAATACATTACCATCTTGTAAAGTCAAGGGGATAATAATGTATACATTTTGAAAACAAATCGCATATTAAATCAAACCTTAAATCCTATAACTATATTATTTTGAATGGAAATTTTGCAGCTGAGCAAGAAAACTATGTCTTACATAGGCAAAAGGTAAAGTAGGTTAGCCCTTAATTGGAAATCCAGCCTCTAAACCAAATTATTCATGATATTTACTCAAAGAACATAAAATATAACATTCAGTTAAAGAAAACCAGAACATTTGCTTGCCTCTGTACAATAATTTTGTAAACAGAAACTATTATATTACACTTCAACTTATTCAATGAATGAGAGCCTTTATAAGTTGAAATGAAAGTGTGAAACTTGTTGACCTAACTAAGCATGTAAATCAAAACTGAAAGCAAGCAGTAAATTCAACCTTGTTAGTTTGATCATCATACTCAGCAAATGATTACATCTGCTAATTATTCATGTTAAGTGTCTACTTTGTTTATGATTACATCTGCACATCATCTAGGAGTTCAAGTTAATATATGACTAACAAATTGTTAGTCATATATAACAAATCCCCGAAGAAAACAGGGGCAAAAGAACAAAAATATAGATTGAAAACCTAAGAAGACAAATACCTGCAAAGGAGAATCCCCAGATGCAGGTTTAACACCGGTCACAGAACAACCCATAATCAAGCCATGCCGGCGAACTCCACGATACCATTTTGGACCAATCCTTTTCAGTTGGACATCCTTAAACCCTGCCTTTTGAAACCAGTCAATATACTCCTCCTCCTTGGGAAAGAGCATCCAAACATCTGCAAAGAAACGAGACAACCAAAATGTTGGGTACACAGGACCAATTAGACACGCCTTGCCTCCAAGTTTCAAAACTCTGTAAGCTTCCTTGATGCCTCGCTGCGGATCCGGCCAATACTCAATACTGAGAAACAAAAGCACGCAAATCACCTCTTTTACNTAATATATGACTAACAAATTGTTAGTCATATATAACAAATCCCCGAAGAAAACAGGGGCAAAAGAACAAAAATATAGATTGAAAACCTAAGAAGACAAATACCTGCAAAGGAGAATCCCCAGATGCAGGTTTAACACCGGTCACAGAACAACCCATAATCAAGCCATGCCGGCGAACTCCACGATACCATTTTGGACCAATCCTTTTCAGTTGGACATCCTTAAACCCTGCCTTTTGAAACCAGTCAATATACTCCTCCTCCTTGGGAAAGAGCATCCAAACATCTGCAAAGAAACGAGACAACCAAAATGTTGGGTACACAGGACCAATTAGACACGCCTTGCCTCCAAGTTTCAAAACTCTGTAAGCTTCCTTGATGCCTCGCTGCGGATCCGGCCAATACTCAATACTGAGAAACAAAAGCACGCAAATCACCTCTTTTACAGCTAACCACTATTGGAAATCCATTGAGAAGTAAAAATCACACTTGGAATGTGGAAGCTTTAACTATTTGCTTCTTAAAATCACATCCAAAAACATGAGAAATCACATCTGGGATGAGGAACCAAACGCAGTAATATACATCTATATACACATAAAATAACCAAAATGTAAATTAACTTCCAATCTAGGTCACTGAATGATCCGAACTCTTCAATAACGACAATGCAACTATAGCACAGCAATGAAAATTTGTCATCACACAATATCATCATATAAGAACAAATTAAAACATCATAGACAAGACAGGTAAAGACAAGATTTACCTTCCTGCTGATACATATCGATCAGCATAATCAGTTCGAAAGGGGAGATCCTCAGCATCCCCTTCGATTATCTTGCACTCCTTGAGTGGTTCCTTCTGCTTGGCCTTAGCAAGCTGGTGGGGTGACTGGTCAAGGATGGTGACATTTTTGGCATTCACGTGCTTGACAATTCCCAGAGTGGTGAAACCCGTGCCACCACCAACATCAACAACAAGCATATCCCTGGAACTGAGATCAGCGGGTTCAAGGGCTTCATCCCTCATGTCCTCGGTCCAATGGCCAGGGTTAATCACATGGTCATAAACAATAGAGAGAAACCTATAGAACCAAAACGCCTCTTTCTTGTGCTGAATGAACCTGGGCTGCGACGTTGGCCTGGAAGCCGAGACACTACACTTGGGCACCACCATGCTCCTAGAGTTGGGGATTCTAGCACTGCTAGTAGTAACAAAACTCACTCTGGGAAAAGCCTTACCATGAAAATCTGAAGCCGTGAAACCCAACCCGTTTCCGGTTAGGGTTCTCAGAGTTAGCTTTTCAGTTCCACTGAGCATTACCGAAGCCATTGAACCAATCTACACAGAAAAACCACAAAAAAAGTTCAATTGAAAAGAAGCATTAGTTTATCGTGGAAACAGAGATGTTATCCAGAAAAACGAAGGCGGAAAGTGGGAAATTATTAGGCTTAGGTAAGGAAGAAGAAGAAACAAAAAGGGGAAGCATAACCTTAAAGTGGCGGTTGAATTTGGTGTGGCTCACACAAAATAGTACTATTAATTCAGATTCATTTCTAACCACTCACTGCTACTACATAAGAAAACCAACACCAAATTATACGTTATTAAGATAGCGTTACACCAAATTGAGTTTTTTACACTTTTTATCCTCTCCAATTAGTAAGAATTCAGAACAATTAGTACACCAAAACCAAATCAGGGAAGATTATCAATACAGATGATTATTCAGTGAATACTTCTTTTTGCAACCATTTACATGCTGATGGGAGATACCTTGTTCAATGTCTCTGCTAAGCAAATGGTAAAAAGAAGTATTAAACAAAAAAATATTTTTAAACTTCTAAAGAAATACTAGTTGGTAAATAAAATAGTTTAGTTAAGATTATTTTTTATATTATTAACATTGAATGAGTTTATTGATTTTTAACTTTAATGAAAAATCTAACAATACGAGAATTAAACTTAAATTAAAAATATAATTAAAGATTCACGAAAATTTCCTAGAATTCTATAATCTTAATTTTGGAGAAAAACAAACATCTCCATACTTTTATTTTCTCTTCCATTCTTATCAAATATAAAATAATTTGTAAAATTAATTTTATTTAAAATATAAAATTATGAATTTAATAATATACCAAATATATATATATATATATATATATATATATATATATATATTAGAACGATATATAGAATTATCACTGTGTATTTTTTTCATTAATAACACACATAGTGAGGCCTATTGAACAACGTAGAGTCATTGATTGGCTTTGGAAAATCGTTGAGGTCTTTAACGGGTTTCAAAAATCGTTGAGTCATACACCGAACTATTAATCAGTCTATCCACCTCACAACTTTTCCAATATCTCTCACATCAAAACACAGAACCCTTATCCCTCCTACTTTATAAGAAAATGAAATATTAGGTTTACCTTCATCATCATTAGATCCATTTAGTGAAGATGAAATTCTAAGCCAACACGATCATGATAAACAAAACTTAGATATCCCCTCAATACATCAACAACAACAACAACCTTTTACATCTATTCCATACAACCTACCTCAACACCTCTAATCCTATGAAGAATTTCCCTCGCATCTACAAAATATCCTCATGTATATGATCACCATTCGGTTTTGCATGGCACTTTTGACCATCAAGGAACATTGACTCAGGGAATGAGGTTCCAAACCAAGAAACAAGTCATTGATGCTCTAAACACATTTCACATACAAAACCATTGTACATACAAAACGACACATTCTAACACAACAATGTTGAGGGTGGAATGTGTTCATCAACAATATCCATGAAACTGTCAAGCCATCGTACACAAGATCAAGTCTGAAAAATAAGAAAAATTGATGGTGCCCACACATGTGCGACGTAACTCATCACACAAGAGATCACAACAGGCTGGGATCATGAATCATTTCTCATCACATACGTGAGATGGTCGAATCTGACCCATCCACACCAATTGCAATAATTATTGTTTCCATTAAGACCTCTGTGGGGGAACACTACATCCTATAGAAAGGCTTGGTTGGCTAAACAACATGCAATTGAACATGTGTATGGGTATTGGGAAGAATCGTTCAACAAATTGTTATGCCTACTACAATCCTTGCAAACTTTTCTTCCCAACTTTGTGTACAAATTGAAAACATAACCAATTATTGATGGCCAGGAGGTTCGACAAAACCAACAATATTTCAAAAGACTTTTCTGGACCTTCAAACCTTGTATTGATGGATTCCCATATTGCAAACCATTGGTGCAAGTGGACAGAACATTCTTGTACGAAAGATATAGGGGGACTCTTTTGGTGGATGTGGCATAAGATGGGAGAAACAACATACTCCCCATTGCTTTTGCTATAGTTGAGGGTGAAACAGTAGACGCTTTAGACACTAATATAATTAGTTATGTTCTTCATAGACAAACTTGGGATTTCCGATCTCAGGTAAGATCGGTTCAGGATCATGGGATCCTTTTCTATCAGATAGGAAGGGCTATTTCACAAAATGTACTTCTAAGTAATTGCTCCATAGATCCTATATCTATCTATATGAAGAAGAAATCATGTGACGGGGGGGATTCTTATTTGTACAAATGGTACTTCGAACTTGGAACGAGTATGAAGAAATTAACGATACTTCTTTACCTTTTGAGTTGTTCTGCCGGATCGGTGGCTCAAGACCTTTGGTCTCTACTCGTACCTGATGAAAAAAATGGGATCACATCTTATGGACTCGTTGAGAAGAATTCTGATCTAGTTCATGGCCTATTAGAAGTAGAAGGTGCTCTGGTGGGATCCTCACGTACAGAAAAAGATTGCAGTCAGGTTGTTTTTTCTAAAACACCTTAAGAGACATGTAACACCTCAACAAAACTTGTGCTTAATTTTGGATCGCCACAACTTCATTAGTGTAGCATTCAACAGACAAACCAATGGATGGCAATGTGTGCATGTGTATTGCATTCAACACATTGCACAAAATTTCATCCGAAGATTCATGGATACAAGTTTGAAGGACTTTATGAACCTTGGTAACTACTTCATTTTTAAAAAATTTAACCAATTGAATGTCGTCTTTATTATTCTTCGTTATCCGTAATCATTAATACTTTCTTAAATATTTTTGCAGCATACGCAATGATAAGCGTATGGTCATGTCTATTATGAAAATGTCACGAAGGTCCACAGGATGCTGATTCGAAATCAAACACCATAGTGTGGTTGAATTTGATAGAAATACAACAAGATTCAAAGTCGAGGAGATGGTAAACCCAAGAGAAATACAACTTGCAGGAAAATTTGTTGTCAGATTGGATGAACGATGATGTGATTGTGGCAAGTTTCAAAGATTCATCTACCGTGTTCACATGTCTTAGCAACTTCCAAACATGCTCAGTGAAAATTAAGAGAAAATTTATAACAAATAAAATAAATAAATTAAATATAAACAATTTTGAAATAAAGATGCTCTAATCTTAAGTGTCATCTTATATTTGAAAACTAAAATTTTGATTCTTTTACTATTTTAACGTACGTGAGTTATTATTAGAATAATTATATTACAAAATAAAAATAAATAATATAATTTGTACGTTCCTTAAAACAACTTAATTATTTTTCTCTGTATGAAACCCACAAGAGATAAAAGATACCAAGTTTAAGTTGCATTTAATGAAATAAAATATATTGGTGTGGAAATGCTTGTGCCTTCGTATATTGTTAAAAGTCATCATCGAACATTACAAAGATTCCAGCTACAAGAATCCACGGGGTTTCCAGTGGCATGACATATTAGGCGTTGGATTCTCCGTTGTAACAATGAACGCAGCAACATAGATACAATGAGAATATACAGATGGAAAGAGTGAGAAGAGTGGGTGTTAGGAAACGATGAATCACTTACCGTCGAACCTGTTGCCCGATGAAGGAAGCCCGGAGTGGATGAACAAGGGGGACAACATGTGGCAGTTAACGGCAGGCACTCTGGTGGGCCTGCAAAGTGTTCCGGGCCTGGTCATCCTCTACGGCAGCATAGTCAAGAAGAAATGGGCTTTGAACTCTGCGTTCATGGCCCTCTACGCTTTCGCGGTGGTTCTTGTTTGTTGGGTGGGGTGGTGCTACCAAATGTCCTTTGGTGAAAAGATTCTTCCATTTCTGGGACGTCCAAACGTGGCTTTAGACCAACAATTCCTTAGGGACAAAGCTTTTTCTGGAGATTTTCCCAACGCCACTATGATCTACTTTCAGCTCGTCTTTGCTGCCATCACGTTGATTCTCATCGCAGGGGCGTTGCTCGGGAGAATGAACTTCTACGCTTGGATGTTATTCGTTCCACTTTGGGTCACCTTCTCTTACACCATCTGCGCCTTCAGTATATGGAGCCCCGATGGATGGTTGTTCAAAATGGGCCTCATTGATTACTCCGGTGGCTTTGTTATTCACCTTTCTTCTGGGATTGCTGGTTTCATCGCAGCATCTTGGGTATGTATAAATAATTCATCTTTCATACATCATCTCCCTCGTAACTATATATGTAACATGAGTTTATTACAAGACATGAATGAAGTGGAGAACGTGATTCTGTATGCAGGTAGGGCCAAGGACAGTGAAGGATAGAGAGAGGTTTCCTCCAAACAACATACTTCTGATGCTGGCTGGGGCTGGCCTACTATGGATGGGGTGGACCGGATTCAACGGTGGAGATCCATACGCAGCCAGCATAGATGCATCTCTGGCCGTTCTGAACACCCATGTCTGCACGGCCATGAGTTTGTTGACTTGGCTTTTCCTTGATATCCTCTTCTTTGGAAAACCTTCAGTGATTGGTGCCACTCAAGGCATGATCACTGGTTTGGTTTGCATCACCCCTGCTGCCGGTACCAAACCAAACCTTCTTTAACCACATATTTTATGAAAGTTTGAACCTTGTGAGGAATCTGAAACTTGATTTATATGTTTGAGTTTAGGTGTGGTGCAAGGTTGGGCAGCAATGATAATGGGAATAATGTCAGGAAGCATCCTCTGGTACACAATGATGGTCCTCCACAAAGAGATTAGGCTCCTAAAACAGGTGGATGATACCATGGCAGTTTTCCACACTCATGCAGTGGCTGGATGCTTAGGTGGTATTTTGGCTGGTTTCTTTGCTGACCCTGACCTCTGCCGTCTCTTCTATGGGGTAGAGGATTCGGTGCACTATACGGGCCTTGTATACGGCATATTCAGAGGGAGGCCTAAGGCAGGGTGCAGGCAAATGGGGGTTCAGCTTCTTGGCATCGTGTTTGTAATAGTTCTGAATGTCACCACAACCAGCATTGTGTGCTTGGTTGTTAAGACCATTGTTCCACTTAGGCTGCAGGAAGATGAGTTGGAAGTTGGAGATGATGCAGTGCATGGTGAGGTTGCATATGCATTGTGGGGTGATGGAGAGAGGCTTGAGACTGCCACTCAGGCTTTGAGTTTTGGGATCAATCATGAATGGCCAACTGTTGATGTAAAAACTTCCACTGATGCAGAAATGGAGTGATTGTCATTGTTTGAGAGGGAAATGTTTAAAATAAGGTGTAGTGGTGTTAGGATGAGAATTTTCATTCCTCTCATGGTTGTTTTGTTGGAAGATCACTCCATTTTACATTTCCCTTTTATCAAATATCAAATAGTAATGTTGTTATAACTTAACAACTTTTTTTTAATAATTTTTTTTACATAATTACTATTTTATTCGTTTGTATGTTTTAAACGTATCAATCACTTGATTTATATATTTTAAACAGAACGAATCACGAAACATCACGGCTATTGTAAAAAATGTTATGTTAAAAAATCATTTTCCTATCAAATAATATATATTTTATCTATGTAGTTCAATCTTGTGACTTATATGATCCAGAAAGAGGATAATCATATACATCTATACTCATAAATATCTATTAAACATTTTTTTATTATATTATATATCTTATTTTATAAACTCGTGACTTTTATCTTTTCTTTTTTAAGTATTCATAAAGTGTTGATCAATACTTTATGTGTATAAATAACTTTTTTAGATAAATTCAATTCAATTCATGTTATCTTTAACCAACTCTATCAATTTAGAAATTATGAGGTATTCTTTTTACCAACTTCATCATAGACTTTCAATTATAATCATAACAAAGCTCAAAATATAGAATTAATTAGCAATTTGCTTTTAGGGATCAATTTTAAAACTTCTCCAAAATATCATAAATGTGTCTAGAAAAACGATTTTAAAATAAAGTAATAGAACTTTCAAACACTATTTTTTTTGTCAATCAAATTATCCATACACACTAGTGTGTAAAGGGAATTCCATGACATCAAATACAATAACACTATTGCAATTTTGGCAAAGTTTTTTACGAAAGTTCCTAGGCAACCTTCTTTAAAAGTTGCATAGTGGAGAAACGACAACAATACAACAATTATTTCAGAGGTATGTTTTTTATTTTATTTTACTATTTTTTATTTATTAAATTTTGAGTTTGAATTGAATTAGGATAAAAATAAGAATGAATTAATCTGGGACATCAATTATATATATATATATATATATATATATATATATATATAAATATATATATATATATATATATATATATATATATATATATATATATATATATATAAAGACATAACATTTTATTTTTAGATTTTAAAAATTAATTTTAGGTTTAATAGCCAATTTAGTCCTCACTTTGGTTGAAAAATCTCAATTTAGTCCCTCGTTATAAAAGTGTTTTGAATTAGTCCTAACTTTTAAAATAGTGGGTCAGATTGGTCCTTTCTGTTAAATATAAGTTAACAAAATTAATGGATGATGATGTGACACAACTTAAAGCTAACGAGGGACCAATCTAACACATCAGCTTTAAGCTGTGTCACATCATCATCCATTAATTTCGTTAACTTATATTTAACGAAAGTGACCAATCTGACCCACTATTTTAAAAGTTAGGACTAATGTAAAACACTTTTATAACGAGGGACTAAATTGAGATTTTTCAACCAAAGTGGGGACTAAATTGGCTATTAAACCTTAATTTTATTATAAATTCATTTTACTAAATTATAATTTTTTTACATTTTAAAAATCAATCTTATTAATTATTTTTAATTTTTTACTTTTTATAAATATTTTTACAATTAAATATAACCTTAACAATTATCATTTTATATTATTTTAATAACTAGGGGCATTTTGGTAATCTTTAATTTATACCAATTAAACAAATTTTTTTCATCTATCACATCAATCAAATCCTACATTAATTCTCATAAACTTTACTTCTATATTCATTCTCAATTACCTTCAAATCCACTCAAACAAACAACAAAAAATTTACCCTCAAATCCATTCAATCACTCTCTCCCAAATCATCTTTCACAAATCCTCACATGTGAGCAAAGCATAAAAGTCTAGCATTGAATAAATGACATTTTAATTAACTTTTTTTTTTCTAAGTTAGATTAGCTTTTTTATTTAATAAATGTTTATTTTGATTTTGAAAATATATATTATGTACTGAAAATTTATATTTGAATTGTATATGATGACTTCGAAAAAATTGACCACTTTCATGGAGGGACGACCACCGCAAGTGTTACTTCTTCCACAAGAATTGGTGTTGTTGAATCACAAATGGGTTGTGATGTGAGTTTGAACGGTGGAGTAAGAGATTTTATATTTTTCTAATCTTTCTTTTTTTGCAAGGAGTAAAGCTTTGATCTCTTCAACAGAATAAGGGTCAATACGTGAGAGGATGACAGTGATAAAAACATCATATTGGTTAGGTAAAATTGTTCAAGATGGCATCATTGTGTGTTGAAAGTCCCACATCGGTCTAACCTGGCTCTGATACCATGTTAAGAAGTAGACTTTAAGCCTAACTCAACCCCACAAAACTAGCTAGTCAGATGAGATTTGCACCCACTCATATATTATGAATTGACCTTATAACTAATCGATGTGAGACTTTCAACATTGTGATCATCTTCAAAGATTGGTGTGTCTATAGCTGCGAGAGAATCAATAGTGTGTTTAATATCAAGAACGTAGTCAGCAATTGAACAATCGTGTTTCTAGGTTTTGAGTTGGATCTTTAATTTTTTTTATCTTTACATGAGATTGACTTGTATAATAGTTTACAAGCTATTACCAGATCTGTGCAGATGTGGTTAGTCAAACCATTTTGGTGAGCATTTTTGAAGACAGATTAAAGCACTCAAGCAACTATTAATTGATCTTGCTTTTGAAAATGGAGAAGTTGAGGGTTGATGATCTTGTTTGTGCGATCTTCAATGGTGGCGAATTGTGGTGAAGGATTAGAACCATCAAGATGTTGAAAGAAAGATAAACCAATGATGGTGGTGAGATTTTTTGTTTCCAAACTAACAAAATTTCATCATCTAATTTGATGTTGATAGGATTGGAGAATGTATGGGGGTGTAAAAGATTGAACAAATGGGTTGGAGGTGGATGTGGAAATATTTGGACGTACATAAGTCATGGTTAATCCTTCATCTCTTATATAAACAATGGAGAGAAAATAAGAAAATAAATGTATTGATAGAAAGATTTATTACGTTGAACAACTAAAAGAGAGAAAAATATATACACGAAAGATAAACATGCAAAAGCATACACACGTGAGAAAATAGTAACAAATATAACGTAATTAATATAATTGATTCTCTTTAAGGTTTTAGTTAGAACATGGTTGATTTAGCTAAGATTGATATACATTATTTTTTGTCGAGATTTAAGTATCATGAACTCAACCAATAAATAATTTTTTTAAATAATGACCAATTTTAATAACTAAAAATAACTAGTTATTATAGTGAATAATTTATAAACTAAAAATTATTGATAATGAATAATTTTAAGGAAATGTGACATCACGCGCGCCGTTTGCTACCTTACTGAAAACTTAACGCAGTTACATTTTAAGGACTAAAAATACGAGTTTCAAAAGTAAGAGGACGAAAATGAACAAAGCGAGGGACAAAACCAATATCACTTGATAGTTTAGGGACTAAAAACATATTTAATCCTAAAATATTATAATCAGTTTCTAAATTAGTAACTAAAATAGTTTCTATTATGAATTGGTATTTAAATTGATCACTAACGTTAGCTACCAAAAGTTTTGACTACTAATAAAATTTATTTCTAAATTGATTTATAATCAAAAAAATTAGTCTTTAAATATATTTTTACTCATTATTTATAAATTTTCTTGTAACGAATATTTTTTTTTATAAATAATAAATACTTCCTTTAGTAAAGTCAATTATGTTTGTGTTTTACGTGACACCGGATTATTGATGTTATTTGTCAACCAACTTTAATTAGGATTTACTCATTTAATATCAATAATATTTTTCGACTTATGTCAAACACATTATTTTTAAAATTTATGTCAATTTAGATTTTTTTTAATTGACGTCACTCGAAGTTTTTTTTTTCTAATCAATAACAATTACAATTATTATTTTTGATAATGTAGATCATATTGTATTGTTCTCACTATATTAATAAAAAAAATCAAGTACTTTTAGGAAAACTATGTTTTGATAAATGTAAATTAAGTTTCATATTTGACTTCTTGTCACGGGATATATATATATATATATTGTCATGGTTATTTATTTTATTAACAACATAAATATTAGAGATTTTTTCCTACACTCCAAATTTTCTTTTTATTCCCATTTTATCCCTCATTATTGTATATTAAATAATTAAATAAATTAATACAGCTCTCTTCTTCCTTTCTCCATAAAACTCTTCTTCCTTAACCTAAATTCAGACATTCTTCCTCTTGCTCACAAAAATCTCGTTTTGCTTTACATTAAAGAACTAAGCATTTATTCAAAGAGGTTTGGTGGAAGATTATTTCAACAAAGTAATCTTCAACTTCAAATCCGGATAACATTTTGGTATGAAGTATTAAAGAAGAGGTTTCAGGTGTGATGATTTAGGGTATTTTGGATTTTGGTTGTGGAAGAATTTGATTATGGAATTCGGTTATAAGGAATTTTTTTCACCGGATTTCACATTCTGGTTTGGTTCACCAAATATGGATAACAAATCGAATCAGTGAAGAACGAAATCCAGAAAATGGATGTTGACCGGATTATGAAATTTGGTATGGATTTTTAGGGGGTGTACTCACTCGATTTCAAAATCTGGTATTTGAGAAAATTTAACTAGATTTTGATATCTAGTACGGTTTTCCCGAATCAAGTGTTGCACACTACATTCTGAAATCTATTGATTAGATTCCATAAGTTCATACTGAATTTCATAATCTAGTCCACATCAATTCACCCAAATTTTGTAATCTGGTTTTCTTTTCCCAGTCATATCGGATTTGTAATCCAGTACATAACACGAATATTGTAATATGGAAATGAGATGCATTGATGTGAAATTATGCAATTATGCTTGGAGAGAATTATGTATTCATTAGTTTGTGTTGTTTGTAGGTGATTATGCTAGGAATTTTATAATTGATGAGGTATTTTATACACATGATAAGTTATTTGAGTGGGTGCAAGGTATTTCTTTAGAGCTTAGGTTTGTTATTGTTATTATGAGATTTGATACAATTAATAGTCAATATGGGAGGAAGAGTTATGCGTTGTTCGGATGTGAAAAAGGTGAAAAATAGTGTTGTCAAAACGAGTTAGAACTCGTGAGTCCACTACAAAAAAGTAGGGTATTACCGAAGGCCAGAAGCCCTCGGAAAATGCCAAAGGCCGTCGATAATGGGTGTTTACCGAAGGCTTATCGACGGCCAAAAATCCTTCGGTAAATCTCTTGTCGCTAACAATTACCGAGGGCTTCTGCCCTTCGGTAATTACCGAAGGGCAGAAGCCCTCGGTAATTACCGAAGGGCAAAAGCCCTCGGTAATGGCCATTCGAGGGTATTTACCGAAGGGCAGAAGCCTTCGGTAATGACCTGCTGTGGGCATTTACCGAAGGGCAAAAGCCTTCGGTAAAATGCAGAGCAGGTTTCAGAGAAATGGTTTTTCTTTCTTTGCAACCCACACCTGTATATCAAATTTCAATTACAAACAGACCCTGGCATATCAGTTTTCAAGCACATACAAACTGCATAAAGTGCATCCAAAGATGCAATCAATATCAATATCCATGAACATAAATTAATCCATAGAACATCCATTATGTAGTTAGTTAAGTATAAGTCAAAATAAAACAATGTAACAAAAGGATGTTCTAACATCCAAGGTCTGGAAAGTAGATCTAACTAAACCCTGAATGAATATATCAAGTCTTACAACATGTTCTAATATCTACATGTTTGTCTAAGACAAGTAAGAATGAAAATTGAAACTAATAATTAATAACTATCAACATATGATCTTTCATCATCCTGCTCCTCACTGATGGGGTGACTGGTGTGGGTGGACTGATGAGGGTTAGACTGATGAGGGTTGGACTAATGAGGGTTTGAGCTGATGTGGGCTTCTGATGGCAGCAGGTGATATTGAGGGTCGTGATGGGTGGGAGGGATAATTTTGTTAGTCCTGTGGGTTGAGGCAAGACTCTCATGACCAGGGCCTTACAATTTGTAAACTCTGCTCTGAGATCAGGGATCTCCTGCTCACGTTGTGGAGTTCCTGCCTGAGTTGAGACCCCATCGTCAGGAGTACTGGTGGAAGAGAAGGCTGGTGCTTCATAGTACCTCCTCTGGATGCTGTATAGTTGCACAAGCTGTCCCGCACCATACACCTCGTCCCTTTTTTCTTTCCCACCACAGATGCGATCCAGCACTGTGTCCTCACGGATGTCATCATCTGGCTTTACTGGCATCATCCGGTTAGGAGCTTGACTCAGTTTCAGATCTAACCTGGAAAGTCTCGTAAACAAAGTCTTTCCTATTGAAACCTTAAAAGCAATTTCAGGGCACGATGTATAACCCAATGAACAATTAGTAATAGTAATATTGTTTATTTGCTTACATAAGTCTTTCGAGTCTTTCATCAAACAATTGAATTAGTCCTTCCGAACATGAGTCTCTGTGCAAAGACCTCATCAACAATGGCCCGTCCGTCCTAAGATCCTGTGCCTGTAACAAATTTTAAGAATGTAACAAGCGTACATATGAAATAGAATATACCTAACCTTATGTAGAAAGAAAAGTATGTAATAGAATTATACCATACGAATGGCATGCTCTCATGAATAGTGAGCACACCCACCAGTCAATGCAGGGTGCCACCACCTTTCAGACGCCTGTCCGCTTGGCTTTGGCACACTATTTGGCGAACTCTACTGTATTCCAATGGGCCGTAAAGAGTTCCAAATGTGCTTCACCCAGCCAGTTAGGGCCGCGGTCCTGCATTCCGGGCATCCCTAAACATCCTCTGACAGCCGTGAGATGCTTTCCATGTGAACATGTCTGTGTATCTGAGTTTCATGTTCAGGGTTGCCACTGCACCTTCATCTGTACATTAAAAGAACAAACTTGATTACAGAAAACTAAAATAAGACGATTAGTGTATAGATTGCTCACCTGAAAGCGTGCCAGATGGCTTTCTGTCGTCAGAGGTAATGGCTTTGCTCCCCAAGTAGGCCATGGAGTTAAAAACTGTTGCTTTATTGAACGTGTGTGGCATGGGAAGAACCTAGATGGAATAAACCTGCATAACCAAACTCATTTCAATTACAATTGGGTTTAAACATCAAATGATATCAACAGATTATAAACTTACCCTTTACCATAGGGCTCAATCCCATGGTCTATCATGGAGGGGCATGGTCAAGATCTTCAGCATCACCACTTGAATCTGGATCACCAAGTGGTGTGACAGTCTCAGAAGGAGGTACAGAAGATGAGGAAGGTATAGAAGTAGGGTCAGGGAGGGAGTGGGGTAATAACAATAGGGGGAGGAGTGGGGGTGGCAATAATAGGAGGAGAAGAGGGTCTGCTGTAGGGGTTGTAGAAGGGTGTGCTCAGAGGAGAGAAGTTCTACTGCAGTGGTAGTAGAAGGGTGTAACTGCAGGGAGGAGGAGTAGTGTCTACTACTGGTGTAGGAGTCTTGTATATACTAGGGGAAGGAGGAGGCCCCACAGATGAGAACTACCACCGGGAGCAAGGGTTCAGTAGTCTAGAGGCCCCTAAGTACATACTTTTGTGCCTGTCGTTTGCCTCTTTCGTAGGCCTTGCTACCCCTTTTCCTTTATCAGGACACCTGAACCTTGTCCCGTCATTACTTACTTTCTTACTATCTAGCCATTCAATGGTTCAAATAAAAGCGAAAAATATAAATAAATAAAGAACGATCTATTGTTTTCAAAGTCAATGTATAAGTAATGCATACACTTAAAGATGGTATTTTAGATAATGGTATTAACTGAATAGTCCAATTTGCTACAATAGATGTTCAACATAATCATCGTCATCAGATCATCATCTTCATCTTCATCTTCATCATCGTCTTCTTCTTGTGTTCTTCTTCTTCCATCGTCATCATCATCATCATCTTCTCTTTCTTCATCTTCTTCTTCCTTCTTCTTCTTTTTCTTCTTCTTTTCTTCCTCTTGTTCTTCATCCCTTGTACTGTTGCTTTCAATTCATCTTCTCCAATCACATCAGGGTCCGACCAATGCGGTTATAAGTTCAATCTTCGATAATTTCTTGTGGTGTGACATTTGTCAAGTTGGTAGGCTTCATCTTCCTCCACTTCATTTGAGTCTATGCGACCTCTAGGCTTCGTTTGTATTGCTACGGGCCCACCCACGCTTGTCAATTTGCGAATGGTGGATGGGCACATAATAAACCTGTCTGACATTAATGGTAAGAATGAAAGGATCAAAAGGCCCATATCTTAATCTTCTGGTTCGTTCGACATTTAAAGCGTTGATCGATCTAGTAACCCGCTCTAGAAGGATCAAACCATTCACACCAATAAAAGAGTACGCACTCTGTTTGGAGAATAGTCTGTTGTACTCTAACTCTTATTTTATGAATGATGCCGTAGAAATCATCATAAGACCCTCTGTGAGGCCCTTTGACATACACACCGACAATTGATGTTTTCTTTTCTTTAGACCATTCATGTGTTGGAATTTGTAACCATTGATGAAAGTAGTGTGCCATTTCTTTGACACATCCTTCATTGGCCAATTGGAGAGATGTCTTTAATCTTGAACCGTGGGGATTAAATGCCTGATTAAAACCTACAGGAACTAACAAAATTATAAAAGCAATAGTCAAATTAACCTTGCTTTAAACGTAGGGAAAACTACGGACCTGATTTCTAAACCAATGGGGAAACTCTGAGTGTATTTTAGCAGAAGTATTTCCTTCTGCCGACTTGCTCAGCCACAACAAATGAGCTTGGTAACAAATGAAATTCATTAGTGTATAACAATTAAACCGTTTGATATATTAGAGATGGATGATGACATACTCAAGGTACGGCTTTACTTCACTGCAATTGATCAAGACATGGACATGAGCAGAGTTGAATTCAGCATCAGTAACCATGAGTGAATTATTTCCTGCGTGACGGCCTGATTGTCTCAACTGATATGCACCTTCACGTGGTTCAATTGCCATTGCAGTTCATTTCTTGACATGAGTGGGGGACAACATGAAGTTCTTGAAATAATGGGAACAAAAATAAGTTGTCTCTCTGTGCAAGTAAGCTGCACAAATTGAGCCTTCCATTCTAGCTTTATTTTTAACTGAGCGTTTGGATTCTCCCATAACACCTTTCAAGTGATCTCCACCTGTACTGCACACGGGTCCCCGAGCCAACTTTCATATGCAGAGAATTGGATGTGCTCCCTTTGAATCAAAGACTGCAGGAGTGAATATCCTTTCCAATTTGCAGAGAATAATCGGAATCTTTCATCCATCTTTTTAAGGGAATCTTCCTTATTCGTTGCAGCACAAATCTTTTAAAGAAGTTACTGATTGTTATCAGTTGATTTAACACTGCATTGGCAAACAACTGAACGCAGAGGGATAAAGTCTCATGGATACATGACAATCATGACTCTCTTCAAACCCTTGAATAGTACCATTATGAACATGGCACATCTGGACAAGTTAGAATCTATCCCATCCACTGGCATTTCTAACTCCTTGATCCTCCACAACACTATTCTTGTCTCGTCTTTGACATGTTAATTTGCTTTTGGTTTAATACTCGGTCCTTACCTTGTGCTTCAACTCTAAGTCTTTTCTCCCACTACAAGGTAAATCTTTTCTTGCTTTTCCTCATTATCTTTTGTCTCCCTTTAACACCATGACTGTGTTAGACATTGCAAAGAATTTTTTTGCTGTGGGTGCAATGACAATCGATGGTGTGTCTTAGCAAGTTGTCCTTCCAATAGGAATTCCCCCCAGATATTCTTTCTTTTATTCCCAATTATGCCATTCCCCAAACCCTTCTTATCTAGCCTATTCCTGACCAGATTCATTCACTTTTGGATAGTCTTTCACTCTTCTCCACACGTGTGATCCGTCACTTTGTCGGGGGCTATCGTTCAACTTGTCCTTTTGCGAAATGCCTTTTTGGTTTCGTTTTCTTCTAAAGGGGTGATCAATAGGCAGACTGTCCGATGGCATCAACCACCTACTTTTCCGGCCATCGACTCATGGAATGACTTTGTATGTTCCATGCATGTGGACAAGCTAAACGAGCCATGTGTGCTCCAACCAGAATAACTTCCGTAACGCTGGGAAGTCATTAATAGTCCACATCAAGCTGGCCCTCATAAGAAATTTTGCCTTCCTTGAAACGTCCTAACGTCCAAACACCATTCCACAACTTCTTCAATCATCAATCAAGGGCTCCAAAGTAAACAATCCCAATCACTGATTTGGGATAGATGGACCTGGTATTATACACGCTAAAACATGTAAGGCTTTGTCATCACATCTCAGGTGGTAGATTGTATGGGGTAACTATCACGGGCCAACCAATGAATACGTGATGCAACGCCTGAATGTACGGGTAAACCCATCAGAGCATAGACCAGTCTGACGTTAAATGCGGTTCACTTAGCAAGATGGATGTTTACGATTGAAGTGCTTTCCAAGCTTCAACACAGAAGGTGACGCAAAGTCCCTGAGTTTTTGTTACCATCATGGTTACATCATGCCATGTCCTTGTGTTCTGCTGTTTGCATTGAAGTAAACCATCTTTGTAATCTTGGCAATTATAGGTAAGTAGAACATGGACTTTACTGGAATTGGTTTTTTTTGCCTCCGTCCAGCATGCATTGTCCTATATCGAGGTGAGCCACAAAACTGCATTCACCCCATGCATCATTTTTGCCACTGTCCATTGTATAGAATAAACATACATCCTTAACACAACAAATCAATCTTCTCACAATCCCAATCCAACTTTGAACACAGTTTTTTGGCTTGTAATAGTTCTTCGGCATGAAATTGTTTTTGGGGTGTCAAATCTACATCAATTTTGTATAGAATTCCACTGCTTGAATGGCCGTTCCCAATTAGATTTCATTCCAGGCCATGAGTCTAATGCACACTGACAATTTTGACTCATATGAACCTTCAAATAAGTAGATTTGGCCTCTGTTCAGTAAATTGTAAAACCTCTGAGTCGATTTCATTTGGGAGTCTCTTCATCATGACTATCGTCTGCTTCTTCATCAGCATGGTGACGAGAGCATTGTCCGACCATCTTTGCATATAGGCAAAATTGATCCTGTCTCAGTATGTATGTTACACACAGTATCGAACCTTATGGCAGCCGTGTTTTCAGCTCAGTGGAGGTTGAAGGAATTTCTTCACCATTAATGATCACACCTGTAATTAGGCATGAACCCTTTTTGGTAAGGTAACTTGAAACGACTTCAACATCTTTCAAAATCCTTGTAACCTTCTCATGATGCATGGACAAATCAATCCCTCCATCAGGCATATATTGCATCGTCGGGGGCCGTCTCCTCCACGAACTCTTTCAACTCCGATGACAAAGATTCCTTCAAACCTCTCCTTCCCTATAACAACGGTCGTACATCCATCCACGATGGTTGACAAATGGGCCATGTTATGTGACAAGCCAAACAAATAAAACTTAGCCAAAACATACACACTCCATGCGAATTAAGTAATAAACCTATTACTACTTCAAGTCAAACATGGAAGAACATTTCAACACTATTGTCAGAGGCATGCATAAGGGCATCCAAAGAGAAGTCCTGAGTATTGAAATGCCCCTGACATCCTAAGTGATTATGTGTACAATTTGGGGGAGTCAATAATTTGACATCACTAAAGTTCTCTTGTATAGAGTACTTTTACATATTTTGTACATTGTAAGTGTTTAAGGTACTATTACCCTTCTCATTCTATTGAGAATGTTTTTTAGTACCATAAGAAAATTAAATGACTACTTAACTTAATGAAGGAGTAAGCCTAATACATGAACATACAATATACAGGAGCATACAATAAATACATAAATATACAGCATATAGATCAACATTCAGTGGTTTTAGGTTCTTAGTTGTCAAATTTTGAGTTTAAGCACTACTTTTAAGCTACTTCATCTATTGTCTATTCGGAATAATTAATAGCTATATTATGAGCAGGCTTTATCACTTTCCAAACATAAAAGTCGACAAACTCCTAAAAGTTCACACATAATCATCCATTACAACCTACCCTTGTAATATATGAGCCATTCAATAAGTTGCTCTGCAAGATGTTATAATGAAAACCATATGGAGTTTCATCTTTAATAATTACCCATATTGTTCTATTGCACTTCACTTTTCAATATAATATGGTAGTTATTGACAACAAACACTGCATCTAGAGCATTTCCTAATTATATTTTCAGTGCCTCATTCGTTTTATAAACTTTTCTTAATTGCCCTATTCAATCTTTGGCCATCTAAGTGTGAAATTGAAGTCTAAAATTTTTTGTTGTCCATTAACCATTTAATGGTGAGTTTTGATATACTTTGGTGCTAATCAAGTGTTCCTTAATGTTTTTTAAACTTAGAATCAAAACCAACATAGGCTGACCCAGATACAGATCATGAGGTTTAAGTAATGATTGACACAATCAAAATTCTACTGTGGACTGTTTAAGTAACCTCACATAAGTACAGGTCTTAATATTTCTCCTATGAAGTTTTCAAACAGCAAGCCAAAGCTGAAAAATTGCACCAGAAATGGCTAAAAAAATGGGACTACAGTGGTCAAAATGAATGCCACTGTTTGTTAGGCTCAATTGAGACTTTCAAGCAAGTTTATATCATCTAATTGGATTGTGCAAACACTTAAACAGCCAAGAAACGTACACCAACCACAAATCAGTGGCCACTTCCAATTTTAGGCAAATTTACGTGGTTTAAATGGGTGATTGTTTCTAAACACGTTTGGAAATATACATTGATGTTTTTACAACTTTGTATCATCAATTTGAAGGGTTTTAGACACTGACCTTATCAAAGGACACACATTGCACTCAAAATTTTCAACTAGTTTACTTCAATTAAGGCAAAATGGATGGGGTTGAGGAAGTGATTTTGCATATGAGACAATTTTATATTAATTAACCAATAAACAGTGCATACATGTTTTTTACAAAAAGGTTAAAATACACTTTCCCACAAATGTGAACTTGCACGAATGGACAGATTTAAAAAAGACCACTGTTTGTAGCCAATGTGCAACCACTTTTACCACAAATTTTGCACCATAATTCTAAAATCATAGTGGAATCAATACTCAACAGTACAATCATTGACTCAAGGAAGTTCCTTATACACTACATCTAACTGTAGAGAATGAGTTACAAAAATTTTTAAAGTACCTAAGACACAGGCAATGAAGTGAGCCGGTGAAAAACCCACTGAAACAGTGACAAGAAACATTCTATCATAATTCATATTATCACTACTGTCATCCTGCTAAGACTCTCATCACCATATTGTATACTTTTTTATTATGACCATACTCACTAATTCTTCATAAATTATCTTTTTATCTTACTTTCTTAACCATAGTTTTTATCTACATCCTTATATTTATCACATATTGACCATAAATCATCTAAACAATATATATAGTAACACTTCATGATTCAAATAACCCATTTTAGTTTGCTAAACTACAGAAACCAGTACTGGCACCATTATATCATAAAACTGGTCTTATATCTATAATACAGTGGTTAACATAGTGATTCACTTATGACTGGGGTTTAGAGAGGGGAGGAAGAAAACAACAATAATTAAAAAATGGAGGAATGAGGGTGAAATTGGTATTGTCCTTCCTAATAAATGAGTGATGATCATTATTTTCTTCACTTCACTTAGTTTACTGTACTAGAATTAATCAGGGAATTGTGCTTAAATATCCGATATTATTCCGTTTTCGTTAATTGTGCGTAATTTGATCAGAAATTCTTATTGTAATTAATTTGAATTATCTGAGCTTATTAGTTTCATTAATGATTGCAGGAAAATTATTGGGGATTAAATTTTGTGGGAAGAAATTAATTAGGAGCATATCACGGCCACAACTTAAAAAGGTTTTTAAGCTTCTTGATTGGCTACAAGGAAGTACACCTCATGGTAGAAAATGCATTTGGAACATCCACATAAATACATGACTTTCACGTAAATTGTCCATTAGCATTCAAATGGAAGCAAAGCTCTTGGTTATCTCACGGCCTCCTAAGACAAAATGGAGAAATCTTTTATTCTTTTTGGAAGGAAGTGGGAGACACCAAATTAGAGAAGGGAGCCACCACTCATGGTTTGGCAAAGTCACGTGCACATGAAAGACTTCCAAAATGCTGAATTCTAAAGAAGTGCTACACATGGCCCACATGGAAAATTTAGCAAAGCAATTGGCAAATCAAAGTAACATATGTGATTTTTCTATTGTGCAAAGGAGCTGCCATAATACCTCACGGTAGTCATCTTCCAATTATAATGGGCCCACGAATAATTCATTTTACAAGCAAAGTTTTGGATGGAATCAAAGTGGGAGCAGCGAGAATTTTCTTTGGCTTAAGAAAGGATGTAGTAAACCGTGAAGCATAATGGAGAGGGCCACCACTTGGTTGATTGAAAACTCATAATGAATTCCAGAATACTAAGGGGAATGCCACGGCACAAGAAGGGAACATCCAGCTTGAAGCCACCAAGAGGAAGGTCACAGTCTAGCTAAGAGGAGAGGCAGCAGCTCATGTTCCAGGAGGTGTACAAAGTGTGAAGACAAGTGTGCTTAGCTTGGGAAAACAACAGCTGGCTTCTTGGACACAACAAGCCAAGTCCAGCACCAACACTTCAACGTCCAGAATTGAAGGAGTGCAGTTCCAACGTCCAAGTCCAACATGCTACCTTAACACGTCCAGAAGAAAAAGAAGAGCACAAGGAGGATGGTGTCATGACAAGAGAGGAGCTCACGGTTTTGAGGCATGGTGCAGCAGCTGGTCCAGTTGGGGAAGATACTCCACGGTCTTGATAGTTGGAGAAGAAAATGTCCATGTTTGGAGTAGCCGTCTTCATAGTCTTGGCAGCAAGAGGAGACATGCATCCTGAAGGTGGTATTCTCGGCTAGCATATGATTGGAGAAGAGGACAAAAATTAGGTGGAGAATGGAGGGGCCCTACCTTATTTTCTCTTGGCACAACTAGGCAAGAAAGTCTTCATAGCTAT
>NW_025908652.1:0-16883 GCF_018835915.1 Vigna umbellata
TAATATGGTTTTCATGATTGCAAATTAAGCAAATGCACACACATATTTAATCACTTCTGCACCACAAATTAAGTAAATGCAACTTTAAATGTATAAAAATTAGACCACTAAGCATGAACCAATTTGTAACGCACACAACGAGATTAAATATGATGTAGAGGAAAGAGGAGCACAAAAATAATGGTACAATAATCTCAAGGAAACATTAAAATATTCCTAGTTACCAACCCAACAAATTTGACCTTCCATTAAAATGAATTGCAACACACAAAAGAACACAAACTGTAATTCATTGATCAACAATGGAGGTCCGAAAATAAGAAAAGCAAAAATGACTCAGAAAGAGAGGAAAAATGAGAACAAAAGCCTTAGACCTCCTCTCTTTTCCCAGAGGAAAATTTTAAATTCAGGCTGCATGGGTCCAAAAACCTCGACAAGTCTGCCCTCTCCATTCTAAAAATGGGCCCGAGTCATAAATCTGACCCAAAATTATAATGAAATAAAATACAAAAGAAATAAAAAAATTGTTGAGGTGGAGAATGATGTGTTGACGTGGCAAATGACGTGACAAATCCTTTTGAAGTCTAGAATAAAATACTAAAACTGCCCTGAAAATAATAATGGAAATAATTAAGCTCAGAAAATTCAAATTAATTAAAATATGAATTACTGGTCAAATTAAACCCAAATAGGAAAATTGAGACAATAATAGATAGTTACGCACAATTCAATAATTAAGTCTAGTACAAAAAGATTATTAAATAGGAGAAAATAATGATTCATCAAATTAGACCACACTTAGTCTTTTACACTTTTGGACAAAATCAAGAAGCAGATCAAGAAATAATTCGAAAGATATCAAGAGAGTGACACAACATAAGGAAACAGAAACAAAAAGATATACAAGTAAAAAAAAAAGATTTACACAATCCTCAATGAATATTGAAAAAAGAAAATGTGTAGACAACATCAAGCACACAAAGAGTCAGAGAAACCAGATACTCATGGAAATCATCCAAGCATTTCAAGACATGACAAAATAATCAATCAGATCAAGAGGTGAATCAAAAGCAACAAAACCTCACAATGCACTATATCACTGTATCCCTCAAGTGTCTAGGGTAAACAATTTCAACTCAATACACTTAAGAAAAAAAACAACAAATAGAATTGGCAAGCCTCTAAAATCAACATTCAAAACATATGCATGTTCAGATCAAAAGGTCTTTTCAGGGTTTTAATGGGGCCAAGGACAAGGGAGGATAAAATATAGATAAGAATCTACAAACCAAAAGGAATAAAGGAGCAATGAGGAACAAGTGAAAATAGAATACAAGCACACCCAAAACCTCTAATTTCAATCCTTTTCTTAACTCCACCATTCATTTTTTATTTTTCTTTTCTTGCCTTGTCTTTTTTTTCTTCAATCATACAGCAAGAGATAAGATACATAACGTATTTACATAACAAACAATAAGAGGAACCAAGAAAACCAACTAGCTAATTCATAAGAATCCAATGAACGCACACACACCTCCACACTTGTTCCCAAAACAATTCTAAAGCTCCAAAAATTCATAAGGTTAAGGTGATCATGGTTTTTCACTTAAGGCTAATTTATGAGCTTCAAAACAAAGAAAAGGGAAAAAACATAGGTTCAAAGGGATTATCAAATGATTATATCAAGGTAGGTTTATTTGGCTAGAGGCTCAAGAACAAAAGTGTCTTTATCACTTCCAAACATGCATATCAATCAAGAATCATCAAAAAGAGTCAAGCCAAGACACATGTGCAAGCAATCAAGAGATATAACACACACAAGAAAGAACATAAAGTTGCTCAAATCCTCACACAAAGCATTTCTGTCACAATTAAATCGACCTCTTTAACCTCATAATCATCTTTCCAAGTAGAGAAAAGCATGGTTTTCAAACCATACGATATCAATCAACTGCTATCCAAGAGTGAATTAAGAGCCTACAACCTAAACAAAACCCAAAAATCAATAGAAGCATGTAAAACTGTACACCAAACACAAGCTTAAAATAAGAAAAAACAACCTAGAAAAACCTAAACAAAGAATAGTCTCCCCCACACTTAAACTACACATTGTCCTAATGTGTCATAAATAGAATATTAGAGCAATCAGAACAATCAAAAGATCTGGACAAGTGCAATAAAAGTGGAGAAGGAGAAAGAAAACTCCCTAAGTCAGGGAAAAGAGAAGCGGGATCGAGTAGAGAAGTCTCCTCCACAATTGTATCCAACAAGGAAGGATTGTTGAGGGAAGACTTCAACCGATGCCCATTGACTTTGAAGTTTTTGTCTGTGAATTCACTTTTGATTTCAATTTTACCATAAGGATAAACATTAGTAACAACAAAATGTCCAATCCACTTTGAACGTAACTTACCACCCATGAGTTTGAGCCTAGAATTGTATAACAACACTTTCTGCCCAACCACGAAGTCCTTTCAAACTATCAAGCTGTCATGAAACTTCTTAGTTTTCTCCTTATAGAACTTAGAGTTCTGATAGGCTGCAAGGTGGATCTCATTAAGTTCATTTAGTTGCAACTTCCTTTCCTCTCCAACTTGATCCATAGAGAAGTTGCAAGTCTTCACAGCTTAGTAGGCTCGATGCTCTATCTCGATAGGTAAATGACATGTCTTTCCTAAGACAACTCGATAGGGAGATATCCCTATGGGTGCTTTGTAGGCAGTCCTATGCGCCCAAAGAGCATCATCCAACTTGTTATTCCACTCTTTTTTGTTGGGCTGGACAATTTTCTCTAAGATTATGTTGATTTCTCTATTTGAAATCTCGGTCTGTCCATTAGTTTGTGGGTGGTATGGTGCAGAGACTCTATGCACAACCTTATACTTATTGAACAAAGCTTGCATATATATGTTTCTTGATCACTAATAATGGCTCTGGGCAACCATTTTGAAACATAATCAACAACTAAGAGAATATAGGAGAAACCAAAAGAGACGGAGAAAGGACCCATGAAATCAATACTCCATACATCGAACACCTCGCAGAATAGCATGGACTGTTGGAGCATTTGCTGTCTCCAAGAAAAGGATCCTCATGTTATGTGTAAAACCCTAAATAATTGCGATTAAAATAATTTCTTCTTTCACCTTATGTATATCTTGGTTATAAATGTTTCTCGTTGAATCTTGTATTTTCTGTGTTGGGTGCATATTATATGAAAGGTTTATCACATACCAAATATTATGGTTCTCATTTAATTGATGATTGTGTGAAAACTTGAAATAATAATAATAATCTTGCCAACTGAAATTAGAGAGCACTTAGTACACTTTTTTTATAAACTGATTTGGACTGTGTATAAATTATCTCTCAGTGCTAGCAAAATTTACAGCAGCTAAATCATTGGTTACAACCCATTTATTTTCTGAATCAAAGTTAAACTAGTAAGGTAGCTCTGAATTATTTTTTTAAGCTTTAGATGTGGAATAGGTTAGAAAACAAACTTTCTGAAGTTAGAATTTACTTTTACGTGTACTAGCACTTTCTCTTATAAGATTCACGTTTGCATCCATTTTCTTTTTATTATTTTATCACATGTTTAAGTTTCTGAAAACTTGATTTTTCTAAGTTTGGATGGCCAAGTATGTAGAGAATGTTCAGACGAAGACACTATCACTTTCATCATTATTGACGTAAAACAAAGACGTCCAAACTTATCATTTCTTCCTTTTTGAATAAAACAAGTTCTCCTTCCCCCACACACAGTATGTCTCCTCCTTTACACCGTAGAATCAGATATTTGTTTTGGCTTCATATTGAAATTTCTTCAAGACTATGAAGAAGTTGCATCAATAGGTCTCTTCTTTTGAAGACATCATAGGCCATCGTAGAAAAACATCCGACATCATAAACAGTGGACTTTAGAGCACCCTGAACTCACAGATCTTTGCTGGAATAGATGTAGGGGAGCTAAACCATCTATTTTACTCTGTATAGAACTTGTATGCTTACCTTGAAACTTTCAGTCTGTGTGTGTGATCTGATCATGTTGTGATTGCGATATGACGATGCTATTTTCTGGCTTGTGTCTCGTTATATCATACCTATTCTGTGAGATGAATGCTATGTTGTAAGAAAGACTTACCATGATTGCCGAATAGTATGGTTCTCATATGCTTAATAATTCTGTGAATCTTTTGGAATGATGATGAACTTGCCAATATTAATTGAATTCCACGGCCTCAAGGGAGAGAGTATATAATTGTTGTATAATAATTCCTTGAACCATGCTATATTAAAACCGTTCCAAGATTTGTATATTATATCATAGGAACTATGTGCTCTTAGACCATGCTTGTCCAATATAAACTACGAGTTAGTAAAACGTTAACTTTATGCCACCTTATTTAAATATTTAAAAAATACGAGATAGTTAATCATATGAAATATTTTGAGTTTACGTTTTAACAAAACAAGAATAATCCCCCTTATGAAAAAAGTTATAGATTAAACATGAGAAAAATTAGAGTAGACAACACATCGTATTGAACGTGTTTTTGAACTTAACGTAAGTTGACAAATGTTGGGATCCTTGATATTAATAGAATAGCTTTAATGATTCTCTAGCCTTTATAGAATAGCCTTTATTTATATGTTAATTAATTATTATTATTATTATATTTAAATTTCCATTTTTTATAAAAAATAAAAATTTAAAAGTGTGGTTGAATTCCCACAACCAAATTCCAACTTACTTACCTGTCCAAAGACAAAACTGGCAGCCACCAAATTCCATGAATAATGAAGTTGATATCTTGAGATATGCTATATTGGGAATAAAATGAAGAGTGCTATGTTGATAAAGAACCGTCTAGTAATGATGAAGATGACACTTTCCACCCAAATTCATTTCGTGTGACCTTAATTACGAAAAACCATGTTTCTATATTCATGTAAATTGCTTCAAGCAACAACACATTTTATCCACATGCCAATATAACATTTTAAATTCTGGCTTTTCATTTCTTTTATACACACTTTCATCAAATTACACCTATCATATGTTTTTTCTTATGAGAAACTTTATCGAAGGTTTAAATATACTGATTATAAAATTTAAAAATAACTTACGTATAAGATAAAAAGAAATAGCAATATAATGTTTAAAAATAAATTGAAAATTTATAGGGTTTGTGGGAGCCAAGCACATTGATTAAGATTGGTACATTTCATATAATATATATATCATCCAAAAAAGAGAAAAAAATCAAAATTCTTATCTACAAAGTACCTTGACAAATGTCAGATTTACACAATATTTCAACAACAAAATAAATATTTTGACACGCTCATTTCTTTTTACATTCAAATGACATGGACTGATCCCAATTTTTTAAATATTCATTAAGGGTGATAAGATAATTTTGAAAGAAAAAAGTAAAACTTCTTAAAGAATGACTGTCAAATAAATGTATTGAACTTAGGGTGTCAATGTACTGTTTCTTCAATAACATAGATAGTATTTTTTTAAAGAGTAAAAATAACATGACACAATTAATATTCATTTGACACCTAAAAAGTATAAAATATTTTAAAAGAGTGAATTTTTGTAATTTAAAATAAAAAAGTAAAAGGTAAAGAAGGGTTGTGTAGATTGTAAAAAAGTTACGTGCTGTAAAAAGTATCATTTCTTTTTTTTTTTCAAGTCAAAATAAATATTGTAATATTTAAACAAATTTGTTATAATGGAAGTGATAGAATTTTTAATCCGTCAGTCAACAAACCTACGTTCCTTCAGCTCTCCATTGAAATACTCACTGCATTACATAATACTGTTTAGCATGTGTTTGTTTTCAGTTGAGTGTCGTAGGAGAGATGGAAATGCAAGTGAGTGAAGTTAGGAGATTTTGAGAGGAGACAGTGCTCATTCAAATATAATTACGATTTGTCTTCTGCTTTTGTGTTCCATAAGAAGAGCGGATGATATTTTTGGAAAATTGAATGGGGAGAATCGATTCTCCTCATTTTTGTTTAGGAAGAATGTGGTTTATTATGTGGTTGGGAGGAAGAAAACAAACGTCTGCGGCAACGGTTTTGGTGATGCCTCCAGCAGTGATGCGACGTGAATGGAGAGAGAAGAAGCTTTCATGGAGGAGGAAGAAGGACCACATATGCGTTTCAAAAAGAAAAAAAATATCTGCTTTGGATAAAAAGAAAGGTGTATAAATTATTTTTATAATCAAGGCTAAAATAATAATCATATAATTTTATCATATAGAACATTTTTTTAATTTATTAAAGTCATCAAATCACTTATTAACTTTTATAAAAAAAATCTTATTTTTCTTATTTTTCATTATCTTTCTTTTAATTCAAAGAATCATATTTTCTCCTCTCTTTTCTCGCGTATCCACATCCAAAAACAAACAAATGATTAACTTAATATTTCTCTTTTCAGAAGTTTTATTTTTATTTTTTTCAATTTAACGTTGTATATTAAAATAGAATATTCATTTTAAAAAAATAGAATGTAAAGTTGAAAGGTAAAATAAGCAATGTGAAAACTAAAACTTTAATAATGCTTTTCACGAATAACTAAAGGCAAAAAGGTCAATATAAAACTAAAAAGTAAGAGTTTTTTTCGAATTATTGATTATTATAGACTTAAAAATAATAAATTGTGAATTGGGATAAATATTAGTATATCGATAATCATATAAATTATCTATTTATTATCATAAAAAATGTTAAACATGTTTAGTACATCACGTCACCCCACCCTACCTTCCAATCACGTATGTTAAATTTTAAACCACGTATCACTTGTTTTTATTATGTTAATTTTTTTGCATAGTAAACATTAATAAGAGTAATAAGAACAGCATTAATCTTCATCACCTAGAAAAGAAAATATACATTTTAAGAAAGTTTTCTACTCTTTTCAACAAAACTCAATTTATTGATGCGTTTCACACATCACTTTTTGCAATTAACCAAAAAATTCTCCTTTCATTGATTTCAAAGTACTCCTTTTTGTCATCGTTATCTATTCATACTTAATTTTCACATTTGAAATATTGAGATTTTGGACTAAGACTCATCAATTAGAGAACTTAATAAACCCTAAAAGTGATTACGTGTGAAGAAGATGAAGGAATCTCATCTTGCTTTCTCTCCCAACCAAAAGTTCTTTTCCCAAAACTTATAAAACAGACTTCACACACGGAATTTGTTCATTATCTCATCTTCATCTTCAAAAACTTGTTAATTTCTTTCTCTTTTTATTCTTTCTTCTTCCTCATTGTTCATACTCATTTTACTACTTTTCCTTACTCTTCCCTTTCATCAAACAACCATGGCTACCTTATCTTCTTCCACAGATCATAACAACAATCCAAAGGGTATCAAAAAAACTTAGCTTTTTGTTGTTTCGTTCATGTTAGCTCCATTTTTCTATGGCTGATCTTGATTCACCAGGTTTTGTTTGTGCCAACTTTTTTAAATGATTCATGAGTTTAATGTGCAGTTGATGAGAAACCAATACCACACGATCAGAATGTTCTGCAAAAGCACGTTGAGTTCTTTGACAGAAACAACGATGGAATCATTTACCCATGGGAAACTTTTCAAGGTTTTTAAATTTGTTTTCTTTTTGCATTTTTGTTATATTTTCATGAAAACTAAATGCTGTTTAGATCTAACCCATGTATGAGATACAACCTTTGTCTGTTAAGCTTTCAGAACAGATTTTTTTATCATTAAATATTAATTATTAAATTTTAAAGGTAAACAAATGCTACAATAAAATAGGTTGGAAATAGAAAATATCTAAATAATTAGGTTAAAAAAAAATTATCCTTTCATTTTTTTTAAGTTTTTAAAATAAAAATATATAAAAATTCTGAATAAAAATTTAGAAACATATTTAAAAGTTTGAAGTCAAGTCGTTATTTATCTCATCTATTATTATCTTCATTCATTTCCTTATAACCAAGTAATCTTTTATCAACGCAATGATCATTTTACATGTTCAGCTTAGAATTATTCTAAGACCACTATTACAGTTTTCCTATTATTTTAGTAAAGTTGTTAGACGTACTAAACTATTTGACCGTGTTCCTGTCAATATTGTCCTCCCTTCTAAAGTAATGGTCAATTTAATCTGAAAATCTGTAAAAAACGTCGTTTTAGTCGAAAAAACGAAACGTTTGAGGACTAAACGAGGACTAAAACAAAATTTTGAGGACTAAAACGAACGTTTTTTAAAGAATGAGGACCAAATTGTACTTACTTTGGAAGAGGGACGAAAACCAGAAACGGCCAATAGTTTAGGGGACTAAAAAAATAGGTACCCTTTATTTTAATAAGATTTGTTAGATCTATCAAACTATTTTTATTTCCATGCTCAAAATATTGAATCCTTGTCGTAAAATAATGTATTATAATTGAAAATCTGTAACGAAACTATGAATTCAAACATTATTTTTTATTTGAAGTTTGTAAATATAAAAGTTATTTAGTTTTGAACAGTTTATGAATCTATATTTTAATAAATCTTATTCATAATAACAAACTCTTATAAATAAATCATGTTTACAATGATTTTAAAAGGTGCTGATATATTGAAACAAAAACCATTTTACAAATGTAAAAAAAAAAAAAGAGATTAAAATACTATTTCTACCCAGTATAGTATTTGTTAATTAAAAAATAAGTGGATATAATTTAGTTTTGGTGAATTTGATTTAATTGCAGGATTTCGTGCAATAGGTTGTGGCTATTTATTATCATCAGCTGCAGCTATTTTCATCAATGCTGGTCTCAGTAGTAAAACTCGCCCGGTATTTTCTCAAATTTTAATTTTCTCATTAATTTTTGGTGATATTTAAGGTTTCCTCATTAAAATATCTAATATACTAATTTTAATCCTTTAGTTAAATATTTAATTAAATTTTAATTTTGTGATAAGTTTAGATATTTTTAATTGAGTTTTTCTTAATTTTTTTAATTTATTAAATATTTAAACTTTTGTGTTTTTAATTAAATTATTATTCTTTTTTTTTATAATTATTATGTTATTTTTTTCATTTTTTATTTATTCGCATATATAAATATTTAGTTTTATAATTAATATAAAAACAATATTAGGGTTTAGTAATTTTCATTCCTCTAATTAAAATGTCTTGAATAATAAGGTGTCATGTTTTTCAATGATTTGATGACTTCCTCATCATGACTTATGGTGATTGAAAAAAATTTCTAGTATATTTATTGATATTTACCATATTTTCAATTAGAACAATACATTTTTTATTTATTAATTTATATTAACAAAAACATAATTTGATATCAATCAAATAAAATCTCATATTTTTAAAGACAAATAAATAAGATGATAAATAAAATAACAATTATTTTACTTAATTAAAAAAATAAAAACTTTGAATACAAAATCAATCAAAAAAATTAATAAAAATAATATTAAAAATATTTAAATTTATCAAATACTTGAAATCTAATTAAATTTTTTAAAGACAAAATTAAAAGAAGAGAAAAAAAAAACTAACAAACACTTCAGATCGTATTCGCGGATAGTAGAATTCAAAATGATAAAGAGAAACCAAAATTATAATTAAATTTTATTTTGAAAACAATTTTCCTATCACATGTACTAGAGAATAAGGATTTATATTTTAATAAATTAAGATAAATAGTTTAGAAACAATATTTATATTTTAAGAATACGTGCATCATTAATTTATAAACGTGTCATTGATAATATATTTATTTTTTTCAAGTACGTGTAGAATAAAACTTTATTTCTGTAAAGGCGCAATCAATTATACTTTATCTTGATGCTGATGCTAATGATCTTTTTCTAATTCCATGGAATATGCTTCGTTTGAAAGCTTTCTCCAAAAAACATAGAAAATTTATTATATATACGAAAAAAGTAAATGATTTAGAAATAAATTTTAATTATTTAACACGGGTTTTTAATAATCAAATTATACTTTTAAATGATAAAAAAACATTGAATAGTTGTGTAATCTGTTTTAGATGAGGAAAAAAGAAAACTATAAATACAAGAGACTGTTTGTTGTATCAATAAGTATTTGGTTTTGGTGATATTCAACTGTGTATTTAATAGTGTCTCCAATAAGAATTTTATGAATGAAAAAGAAATAATAAAGATTTAATGAAAGAAAATCATATTGGGATAATTTTAAATGAATTTATTTTTCATGTAATTATAAATAATTTTTATTATATTAATGGTTTTATGTTTGAATATTGATTTTGATAAGTTTCTTTATTTGTGGTACAATTTAGTGACATTAAGTTGGTTGTAGGGCAAATTTCCTTCTCCACTGCTACCAATTGAAGTTAAAAACATTCAGAAAGCAAAAACATGGAATGATCTAGTTGTTCTATGATAGTGAAGAAGGTGCAGATTTTTAATCTTTCTACACAAAAAAAAAAGTGATATTATTTCAATTTCTTATTTAAGTATCTATCAGAAAACAGCAAAAGAAATGTTGATTTTACTGCCTATAAACTTTGAAATTACTAAGTGGAGGTTGTGTTTTTTAGGTTTGTTCCTTCAAAATTTGAGGAAATTTTCAGGAAGCATGCACGAACACACCCAGATGCTCTAACATCTGATGAATTGAGAGAGATGCTCAAGGCAAATAGAGAACCCAAGGACTATAGCGGATGGTATAAAAATTATTTTCTTCTTCTTTTGGTATCCAATAAACTTTTCATTTATAAAAACAGTATATTAATAACCCACTGTTCAACATACTCTAAATGACCAAAAAATATCATGCAACCTGTAATCAAGTTGAACCCTTTACAACTAGGTAAATACAATAAACGTTTAAATTACATTATTTGTTACAATTTGGTGTAAGGCTTGCCAGCTTCTCCGAGTGGAAAGCCCTTTATGTTCTCTGCAAAGACAGTAATGGTTTACTACACAGAGAGACTATTCAAGCTGTTTACGATGGAAGCTTGTTTGAAAAAATGGAAAGAGAACATTCACAGAAGAAAAAGAAATGAACATAATACCCAGAGATTCGTTTTCATTTTATAGATTCATACGAACTATACGATCCTTTCTGAATGGTCTGCTGAGTGCCATAGAAGTGTACTGTACTAATTACAGTTATATTCACTTTAGGGAATAAGTTGTGTTTACTGTAAAATATTCAATATGCTTTCATTCCTTCAAAATTTGTTGAGTTAATGCTAATTTCATTGTATGATTTTAAAAGTATATAATTTATTTCATCAATCTCTCCTGTATTTGGTTGATAATAATAGAAGAGAAATTATTTATAAATTCTAATATTTTTTCAACTCAAACTTAACAACTAAGAGCCAAATTTTAAAATAGCAGGTATGGAAATTTAAAATAGCAACGATGCACAGATATGCTAAACATTAAAACTGTGAAATTTTATAGTTAAAAGCCGAAGTACAATGTAAACTGAAAAGGAAAAACAGCAAACTATAACTAAATCGAAAGACCAACTCCTCAATTCTAACAAAATGGGAAAAACCTGAAAAGCAACCTCAACTAACATTACATAATTAGTCAAACAGACTAAAACCCATGTCATCATCAGATTCTTCTGCGGGCTCTTCCTTCTTTTCCTCTTCCTTAGCGCAGCAGATGGAGCCCCAGAAGAGCAGGCAGGAAGCAGCAACAGCAGCTACAGCAAATTTACTTGGGTCCTGCATTTAAAATAAAAAATCATAAATAAAACGATGAGGATAGCATAGCTTCAGATAATAAAAATGTCAAGATTATTACCTTCAGATATTCCTTGACCTTGTCGGCCTCAGGGAAAAGAATAATCTGTCTCAACCGCAACTGGCAAGAACATTCTTGTAGGCATTCACAAACATATGTGGTGCAGCCGCAAGTGTTGGGTATGAGATAGCCAACGAAAAAGAGAAGTAACCATGGAGACACCGGCAGCAAAATTTCTCAAGGAGGTCATCCTCAGTGAGATCAAGGACCTCAGGACTAAACACAGAGCCATTATCATAAACAGAAAGGACCACAAGCCCATAAGAGAAAGGCCTAATGCCAAGCTTGGCAAGCAAAGCAGCTTCAGAAGATCCAACCTTTTCTCCCTTCCTAATGAGTTCAACAGGGGTAATGATTTCCACAGTTACCTTTGAATCTTGGTTGGAATGTAAGCACCTAAAATAAAGAGGAATACGCTTAAACCTTAATATTTTAACCAAAGCTAACTCCCGGATAAGTTTGTGAAACCTGTATTTAGAATAATATTGATTACTCAGTCTTTTTAAATAAAAAGCTTCAAAGATAACTTTGGTTGTATACAAGTGAAGGTTTTTTAGCACTTTCACCATAATTCTACCTTATAAAAATAGTTTATAAAACAATTACACACCTGGAAGAACGAGGTCTGAGATGGATCGAGACCGGTGTTGCCAGGAGGAACAACGAACATCAATTGGGGCAACCAAACCAACACGGGCAGGAGCTCCGACCTGTGCACAATTAATACAGCACAGTTTTAATGAAACATTCATATGAACGTGCATGGTTACATTGACACAATTGAGAATAGAAAACTAAAAGTATCATTTGGTTAAATACAAAAGAACACAACCAAGCGTAATGACCAATTCCTCCAGTCGTAACCAACATATTTGGATAAATAAATCCAACCTTATGCATTTAAATTGTACAAAAATCAAACTTGTGATTCGCAACTTGCAATCGCAGAGTAATTAGGAGCAGAGTAATCAGTATCATTTACTTTAATAGTACTGTTTTAGGTCACTCATTTTTCAGCCTAAAGAGACTCACCAATCCCTAAAATAGCAATATGATCATCTAATTAAAAAGGATCACGTTTTATAAAAAAAAACAGAAAAAAACTTATTAAACTCCGAACTGCATAAAATAGTTATAATAAAAACAAAAAAAAAATACAGAAGCAAAAATATTGAGTTTACTTTACTGGCCCACCTCCTCACTGCCTCCTTACGGTCACCTCTTGGTGAAAATAAATCCAACATTGCCCTATTTAAAAAACGCAAAAACCACACTCTCCTCTCAGCCAAAACAATTCAAAACCTAAACTGAATTGATTGAAGAACAACAACACGCATAGACACAACACAAGGGCGAAAGCTTAAACAGTTTGAGGAGGAAGGAAACTCACGACAGGAGAGAATGAGGCTGGATAGACATGTTGCCGGTCTTCTCAGCGTGATCCTGACGAGCGCTTCATCATGGTGTTCTTCCCCATGATTACGATAGAGTCACCGGCGAGACCCTGAGAATGTTTCTGGAGCTGGTTGGATCCCACTTGTCGGCGTTCACACACGGAAAGGGATCTGGCCGTGCTATTCCAGAAGCTGGCACAACTTACCATCGTAACGATCTTCTTCTCTCGCTTGGTTTGTTTCGTGTCGGGGTGTCGGCATTGATGATGATGATTGTGATTACGACGACGATGTCTGTGGACCGGAAGTTCGGCGCGGAAAAACGAGGGCCAAGTAGGGGCTCTGGCTCAGTCAAGCGGACAGCAAAACGGTGCCGTCGCTTTAACCTCTGCTTCGTTGAGGTGAGGTGCAGAAGAGTGGGAGAGGAAGGAACGGAAGCGAAATAACGACAACAGAGGGGCGGGTGGATTTATTAGATTAGGGTTTTTGAGAAACCTAAATCCCACGGTTGGGATCATTTCGTGCAAAAATCCGACGGCTCATATAAAGGCCCAATAGGCTTCGAGTATTTATTTTGCTGGGATTTTTCTTTCGTCATCTCCGTAATTTCTAAATGCAATTCTCTATTTTGAAAATGACCATTTTATTTTTTATAAAGGTGACTTTTGGAGTAACTGCTCTCGAAATATGCAGGAACAAACCTTTTAGAATTTTTGGGACAGCGTTTTCAAGAACATACCGCAGTGTATTTTGGAACAAATGTTTTGAAATACATCACGTGATGTTTGGAATAATCTTTTTAAGGTAAGGTTTCCAAAGCAAACTTTAATGAAATGAGTTTCAAAACTGAATTTTTGGAACAAGATTTTCAATACAAGTTTTTAAAATTATGTATGATACATTTCATAACAAACTTCTTAAAACAAGATTTCCATCAAACACGTTTCATTCTTTTTTTTTCTATCAATAACTTTAATAACAAAAGGAGATCAAACATGCAATATCGATGGTGACAATAATAATAGTGCAGGATTACAAGAGACAATATTTTACTCCTTTTACTATATAAAGTGTATGATAACACGACACAAAGAAATTTATTATCTTATTTTTTTCTCCTATTTTTTTCATATATTTGTGTTTTTTCTTAGCTTAACAATTTTTTACAAAATACTTTTCATAGTTATTTTGTATTCTTCCACCTCTCTCTCTATTTCTTTTCTTAACATGATCATCATAGCTATTTTCATGATTTCTGAAAATTCTTCTTATATTAACAATTATGAAACCACTACTAATCCCTTCTCCTACCACCTTCACACTTTCAACACATTCATCTCCTTTAAACTTACCATTGAAGATTTCTTGCTATGGTTGCAATAGGTGTTTGCCACGATTAAAGGATTACAAATTTTCAAATTCTTATATGGTCAAGATAGTCCACCCAAATACCTTAATCCTGATGATGTTCTTCACAACATAGTTAATATCGCTTATCTCCAATATGAGCAACAAAATCAACTCTTGGTTGTTTGGCTTCTTGCTTCTATAGACATGTATGTTCTCACTCAAATGGTTAGCCTCACTATTACTTCCCAAATCTGGAACAAGCTACATGTTTACCATGCATCTTAATCTAAAGCTTAGATAAAATCTTTAAAGATTAGGCTTAGAATACCTAAAAAATATAGAAACGTTGCTACTTATCTTTTTGATATCAAGATTGTTGACTCTCTAGTAGCCATTGGATCTCTTATCTTCATAAAAGTCCATGTTGAAGCAATTCTTGATAATCTTTCAGAAGACTGACAATTTCGTCACTTTTATTTTCACCCGCCCAAATCCCTACACCATTGTAGAAATAGAGGCCTTGCTCTTGTCCCATGAAAAGCGTCTTGAAAAATGCAAAACCATTGATTTTTGTTGTTATCAACAACATTGTCATCTTAAGTTCCAACAACAACTGTAGAAACAAAGTTTCGTAATCTTACAAACCAAAATAAGTCATTTGTCATTAATCAACATTTCAACAACACCAAGAATGCTCTAAGAAGTTCTTGGTAGCAATGTCAAATTTGCAACAAGCTTGGTGATAATTCCACAAATTGTTGGCATAGATTTGAACATGACTTTCAACCTTTCATTTTTGCTAACCAATCTCAACTTTATTCGTTGAAAATTCATGATTATACTCCTTCTATTCTGGGAACACTCTCCACTCTAAATTATCATCTTTTGTATCCAGATATTGGTGTTACACACCATATAACTCACAACTCTAATAATGTTACAACTAAGTGTTCCTACAATGAAAATCACTTGGTCACTCTAGGTAATGGAACAGGTATATCTATTTCTCTTATTGGTTCTACTATTTTTCACAACCTACCTAAAATAAATAGTTCTTTTTAAAAACCTTGTGCATGTTCCTCATTTCAAAAAATTTAATCAGTGTTTCCAAATTTGCCTAAGACAATCATGTGTATTTTGAATTTCATTCTAATGTCTACTATGTTAAAACTCAGGACAAAAAGTAGATCATGCTTAAATGCTTCCTAAAAGATGGATTATATGTTTTTTACCCTTTCCGCTCTTCTCTCACTTTGAATGTTAATCACACTTCTGTAAATTGTATAGTTTCTTTATGACATTCCCGCCTTGGACATGTTTCCTATCATACTGTTTAAAAAGTGTTGAAAGAAAACTATATTCATGTTGCAAAAATTGATAATGTTATTTCTAATATCTTTTGTGATATTTGTGTTCAAGCAAAAATGAACAAGCTTCCCTTTTCCAAATCTGATAATACTCCTTTAAATTTGGTTTACATTGACATTTGGGTCCTACCCTATGCCTAGTACTAGCGGTGCAAAATATTACATAACTTTTATATATGCTTGTTATAAATTTATGTGGATCTATCTTCTTCATTCTAAATCTCAAGTTTCAACAATTTTCATCATTTTTAAAACATTTGTTGAACATCAAAATCATCACAAATTAAAAGTCATTCAAATGGATAATGTTAAGTAATTCTTATGTCTTACAAAATATCTCAACACTCACATTATTAGACATAGGCTCATTTATCCACACACATCACCAAAATGACTTTATTAAAAGAAAACATAGGCATATAGTTAATATTAGCCTCTTTCTCATTATAAGGACATCATTTCCTAAAAAGTCTTAAGGTAAAGCTTTTGTTATTATTGTTTATAGCATTAATACTTGACCATTAAATATTATACTTTTTTATGTCACTACCTCTCCCCATTATCTCCTTTTTATTTTTTAAGTGTTTAGAATCGTTGGGTGAGTCATATTCTTGGTTAATAAAATTGTGTTTATAAAATCTCTTATTGGTCATTCGCTAGACAAGCATAATTTTTGCTTAGTGAGCCAAAATTTACTTGTTATGCTAAGTCTTTTGGCTAAACAATAGAATTCAAACTGAGTGAATTTCAACATGAGCTTAATTAATTCATTGATAGAGCAAAAATTTCGTTGAGCAAGTGAATGTTTTATAAGTTTTCATTGTAATAAGATTTATAAATGGAATGTGTGATGATTTGAAATTGACATGAGAATGATGAAACTTATATGAATTTGTGGTCATATATGTAAGGTCATATGTGAATTATTTTTTGATTGAAAAATTAAGTATT
>NW_025908654.1:0-86613 GCF_018835915.1 Vigna umbellata
AAAACCATATTTAACCTTAAAAAACTAATGACAATTTCTTAAAAGGAAATGTTTTGTGTGGGAGCGGGGGCTACATCACCTAAACTAATTAAATATATTTTATTATGATGTTATAAGATTAATCTAGACTTATCCTTATAAATATTAACTATTAAATAGAGGATACCAATGCACTAGAGTTCTTTGAATATGACTGTCGAAAATCATCACATGTTTATAGTAAGTATTCTTTGTTAAGGAGTACTTGGACAGGTACATTCGTTACCGACAACAATAATGCAAGAAAAAAAGGGACAGACACAAATTTGATCACGCAACCATAGCTTTGATCTCTAATCCATTCATGTTGCAGAAAACAGTATTAGTTTGTCCCTCAAGATACAAACGTTCCGTGCTCCGTAAAATGGTACTCTTCTGACACGACATTCAGATATCAGACTTTCGGGTCGGGTGGATCCAAGTGAAACACTGTTCGTGTTCTACCCATACCAACATCATACACAAGCCGTTGATTTGTGTTTTCAATCCACGGCTATAAATGCAAAGAAAAATAGGGAAGTTAGTGGTGAACGATTCTCCGAAGAGACTACAAAGAGTCGTGGAGGAGAAGCTGATATCCCTGTTAAGGTCATGTGAAAGGTGCACGCAGCTGCACCAGATTCAAGCTCAAATAGTCACCCATGGACTCCAGGGCAATGATTACGTCACCCCTAGTTTCATCACGGCGTGCGCGCGTCTCGGTAGAATGGGTCACGCCGGAAGAGTGTTCAACACAACAGCTCAACCAAACGGCGCCACGTGGAACGCCATGTTCCGAAGTTTTGCCCTATGGGAGTGTCCCTTTGAAGTCGTCGTTTTGTTCGCGCAAATGCATCGCACCGGAGCTTCGCCGAACTGCTTCACTTTCCCAATGGTGATGAAGTCGTGTGCTCAGGCGAACGCGGTTAGAGAAGGAGAGCAGGTTCACTGCGTGGTGGTGAAACGCGGTCTTAAGTCGAACGCTTTTGTGGGAACCGCGTTGATTCACATGTACTCCGCGAGAGGGGAGGTGTCCATCGGGGATGCTTACAAGGTGTTTGGCGAAATGCGCGAGAAGAATGTCTTCGCTTGGACTGCGATCATCGCTGCTCATGTGGCGTGCCGTGACATGGCTTCCGCAAGGCGTCTTTTTGACCTGGCCCCGGAGCGCGACGTGGTGCTGTGGAACGTCGTCGTTTCTGGGTACATCGAATTGGGGGACATGGTAGCTGCGAGAGCGCTGTTTGATAAAATGCCGAACCGCGATGTGATGTCGTGGAACACCATCTTGAACGGTTACGCCTGTAACGGTGAGGTGAAATCGTTTGAGAAGCTGTTTGATGAAATGCCTGAGAGGAATGTTTATTCTTGGAACGGGTTAATTGGAGGGTACGTTCGGAATGGGCTCTTTAACGAAGCTTTGGAGTCTTTTAAACGGATGTTGATGTTACCAAAACAAGAAGTGGAAGGTGGTGATGTTGTGGTCATTCCCAATGATTACACAGTTGTGGCAGTGCTGTCCGCGTGTTCCAGATTGGGAGGCCTTGAGATGGGTAAGTGGGTTCATGTTTATGCAGAAAGTATTGGGTATAAGGGCAACTTGTTTGTTGGAAATGCTTTGATTGACATGTATGCAAAATGTGGGGTTATAGAGAAAGCACTTGATGTGTTTAATTGGTTGGATGTGAAGGATATAATAACTTGGAACACCATAATTAATGGCCTTGCCATCCACGGTCATGCAGCTGATGCTTTAAGTTTTTTTGAGCAGATGAAGAGCGCGGGAGAGAAGCCAGATGGTGTTACGTTTGTTGGGATTTTGTCTGCATGTACGCATATGGGGTTAGTGAGAGATGGGTTTCTGCATTTCCAATCGATGGTTGATAATTACTCAATTGTGCCTCAGATTGAGCATTATGGTTGTATGGTGGATTTGTTAGGAAGAGCTGGTCTTATGGATCAGGCTATGGATTTCGTGAGGAAGATGCCAATGAAACCGGATGCGGTTATATGGGCAGCACTGCTTGGGGCTTGTCGGATGTACAAGAATGTGGAAATAGCAGAAGTGGCACTTGAGCAACTCATTGAACTTGAACCCAACAACCCTGCAAACTTTGTCATGCTTTCGAACATATACAAGGATCTTGGAAGATGGGAGGATGTTGCCCGGTTGAAGATTGCAATGAGAGATACCGGGTTCAAGAAATTACCGGGATGTAGTGTTATTGGGTGCAATGATAGTGTGGTGGAATTCTATTCCTTGGATGAGAGACATCCAGAGACAGAGAGTATATATCGGACATTGAAGGGATTGACGACTCTGTTAAGATTGAATGGATACGTCCCAAATCTTGTGGATGTTGCTCATGGAAACTGAACGAGTAGGGAGGTATCTTGATGATACCCAAATCTTCATGAACTGGCTCAACATCTGAAAGACCCAATCAGTTCTACAGACCAACATCAATTCTTCAAATTTTGGGTCTGTTTTGAAACAGTGGAAGAGTCACGTGGAAAAATGACATAATCTTTCATCCTGCTGCTGCTTGTTGTTAAACTCAGTTACTATCAAATTCTTGGTCTTTATGAGCAATTTGGCAATGGTCACTTCTGTATGTGGTGACAACCTCCATCTGGCTTCACCCGAACCTTGACAAGCGAAGACCTTGCTATTTTTGGAAGAGTCTACATTGTTTAGGTAGTAAAATATTATTGAAAGGAAAAAAGTTCACTGTGTTGTATGGGTGAGGATCATATTTCAATTATGTAGTATAAAATTCGGTGTAAGATATAAAAATTGAATTATAAAAGTTGAATTGAGATTATGACAATAACTTCTTTGAAAATCATGAACAAAATTTAACTTATTTTGCACTTTAAAAATCAAATATTATTTTTAAAAATAGTCTTAAATATGTTTTTAGCAAATTCAATTCATGTTATGGATTTGCATATTTTTTTTCAATTTAATGTTACGTTTAATATATTTAAATTGAAAATATTAGTAGATTGGTAATCTAATTAAAAAAAATACTTCATACAATTTGTTATTTGTTTTTGAGTTGAAATAATTTACTTCCAATTATCAAATTTTCATAGAAGACTACATATACGATTTGGTTCAGAAAAGGTTATGAGGGTGTGAATTGATAGATTATAGCCATGCTTAACTAAGTGCTCCGCGACTATACATTCAGTGGATTATCTTTTAAGAATAGGTTCTTTGTACTAAATCAATTTCTTCCGCAATAATTAATCAATCAACACCACAGTCTGTCCTTTATTTACACTAAGTTAGAACATTAATACAACATATTTTTTCTTATTTTATGACGTTGTTATGCTTCAAAAATAAAGTTGGATTGTCCTGAGTTTGGATTTGATTAACTAGAGAAAACAAAATCACAAGCTGAAAGCATTGTGAGTGGTAAGGGCTGCGACCCCTTACATTCAACTCCAGGAAAATTTGACAGAAAAAATTATCATCTATATGGGTTTGAGGCTTTGGATTCGAGGGTTGAGAAACTGGAGAGGAGAAAAGAAAATAAAAATGGTGGAAAGTTGAATTATTTAGATGACGGAGAAGTGACTGAAAAATTACGAAAATCAAAGTGAGATTTTTGATTGATTTGATGATTTATTTTATATTAATATTACTGAAAATACATGTGTTTGTATTTTTTTATAATAATAAAATCAATATTATTATTATTATTCGTATTATTATTATAGTTGTAAAAATAAATATAAATAACTTTTACAATTTTATTGTAGATAATTTTGTTTATTTTCTAAGTAAATTTTATTATAAATAGTTATTTTAATTTAAAACAGATTAAATTTAAAAAATGACCAATTTTATAATTTTATTTTAATTATTTGTTTTACTGTAATATACAACTATATATTAATAAAATATTATTTTTTTATTATTTTTATGCTTTTTTATTTTATTTTATATGTATCAATCATGTTTTTAGATGTGACTTCCTTTTCATCTACATACTAATGATGATCTATACCAAGACACCTAGTAAGTTTTCTCATACAAATCAATAATTTGAAATATTTATAATTAAGTTTTAAGTTTTGATAACTTTCAATTAAGTTTTCATTAAATTATTTTGGAGTACTTAAAATTACTTTTTTTTAATTGACTTTTTACAGTTAATGTAAACCAATTTTTATTATTTTTATTCAAAATATGTTGGATAACGATGTTATTATACTTTATGATGGTTTTCATATTATGTCTTATTGTTCTTATAATGAAAATTGTTTTTACTGGAATTCGAAGCATATATGAAGGAAGAAGCTTTGGTGTCAAACGATGAAAACTCATTCCATAAAAGTTAAAATTGTTTCCATGAAGATAATGCATCTAAATGCGAAAGCTTGAAATGATAAATTGAAAATATTTTTGAAGAGTGAGATGAATGTGTTTTTTTAAGGAGATTGGACTAATATCTAGGAAAATCTTTAGAAAAAGTCAACTTGGAAAAAAAAGTTGTAAAATTCAGAGAATATCTCTATATGATTTGCAAGTTGAGTTTACAATGATTTTTATTATAATAATGTTATTTTAATTAAATAACAAAAAATGAAGGCATGTTTTCCATTAATATGAATTGAGTAATACAAAATCAAGAGACTATGAACATAAAGTAAGTTGACCAAAGGGTAACTGCAATTGAAGCTAACCCATACGTCCATAACATGATTACAGAACATTCACTTTCACCAGATCCGAACAACTGAGCAATGGTGCCTGCCAAATTAAAGTGCTCACAGAATTAGGTTTACTAAGACCACAAATTTCTAATATAAAACCAGATGAAACAACAGTGGTAGGTACCTATATTCATGGCTGGTGGAAGTGCATATTGAAGCAGAAGGACGAACTGATACAAAGAATCTGAATGCACCAGACTCAAATGTATAGCTGCTTTCACAACTCCCATACCCAAAACAGGCAGCAAAATATATCTCACAACTACAATCCCCACAATGCTCCATACTGGAGGGCTTGATCCTTTCAAACCTGTCCCATTTGCCAAAACTCTTTTCTTTAACCATATCAACAAAGAAAGAACAAAAAGGAACTGGTTCATTTCAAAAACCAGAGTTAACAAAGTATAAAGTTTCACCTTTAAGTAGGTTTCCACCCATTATCAGAGTCATAGTAGGGATGGCTGCGTCACTGCATGCATGTAAGGAGACACAGAAGTGAAAGTTAGATATTTCTTTTATTTTAGAAGTATATGTATATTTTCCAAATAGTCCTTACTTTAAAATAGTATTTTATTTTTTATTAAATTTATTTATGACAATCACTTATATGATTCTTGTCACGTATCCTAAACTTGCCTCACGCTGAATAGACCTCTTTATTAAATGAAAATAAATGTATCAAAGGTAACAAACAATAACTGCTGAGACTCTAACCTTTCTTACAAAAATCAATAATTAAAAGCATATCTCTTTCCCCTAGGTTTTCCTGTCTTATTCTTACTTACTCCCTCCGAAAAGGTAAAGAATAAAAGTAATTACGCCTATTTATTATGATTATCCGGTAAGAATATCTTTATCTTTATTTATCCTATTTAACTTATATGTAATAATATCCTGAGATACGATCATAAATTCTAATAAATGTCCCTCCCATCTTAACTGCTGTGTTAGTTAGGATGCTCCCCACTGCAACCGTTCGGTCCTCTTTCTCTCTTCCTTTCTCCAACTTCTATCATCTGGTCTGCTCGTTCCCTGTTATTAACCGTTCGGCCATTGTACTCCACCATTTCCACCGTTCGGCACATGTTCTCTACCGTTCGGTTTCCTTCTTTTTCTCTCCTATATCTCTTTCTCTCGTCTCTTTCTCTCGTATACTTGCCGGCCCTAACAATTCTACTTATCTTTCTTTCATTTTCTCTTCTACCAAACAGCTTGAAAAATCAATTCACTTTCTGCCATATTTTTAGTAAACCTCCTTTTCCTTGAACCAAACATAATTAATCCTATCAAGGACATTAGTATTAATTAAAGAAACAAACCCCTGTCAAAAAACTGACCAACTTTGACAGTTTCATACACATGTATGATACAAAGTGGGTTGCGATCATCTCAAACAATAACAAGAATTTTGCAGTTAAAGTCAGTATTTTTAATTTCTCTATCTTCTGTAACTGAAAAGTAAGTTTTGAGATGCATACCCCAACATGGTAGCAGAGTCTTCGACCACACGAAGAGGAGCATTATTGCCTATGGTGAAATTACGAATTTGGGGGATTACACCGATGAAAAAGCCAACAATCTGTCAAAAAAACAGAAACAAAACAAGCTCATGTAGTTGGAGACTCACATAAACACACTTAATTAACCTACTTTGGATAGTTCTATTCTAACAGTATTAAGATGAAAAAAATAACAAGTGATTTATAAATAGGGAAAACAAGAAAACAAATTATTTCCAAGGAAATTAATAATCATACAGCTCCGATGGTTGATGGTGCAAAGATGGACTTCAAGTTTAAGTTGCTTGAGATCTCCCTCAAATGGTGCTTAATTTTACTTGGGAATGAAACCTGCTTAAAATAAACACATTATTGTTACTTCATTTATTGTCATAAGGCAAAGGAAGAATAACAGAAGATTATGTGACTTAAAACTGAACATTTTGTACTAAGTGATATATACATGATTTATTGACAGTAAATTTGGTAAATTCTCTTGCCCAAACAAGAGAATCAATCTTGAGATCTGTAAAAGTAAAGACATTTATACAGTAAATTCAATAGTTGGTGGAATTGTACACTGATATACCGTAAAACTTTTGGTGGGATATAGCATTCTGCAGAGGAATTCAAATTCTAAATAGTTTAATTGAACATTCCTAAATTAGAAGTTATTATGTTTCTAAATACACTGACAATTGCAAGGGGTATTTAAAATAGTATGTTGGTTATACAGATGCCGTTCCTTTCTTCTTGACTTATTACAATCAGTAAATAATAGCTTTTAAAAAAGGAGAGTTAGTAAGAAGCCATACTTTTTTCTCTGGTTCTTCATCAGAAAGCAGTATGGTATATGTATCATCCATGGTGTCTTCTGTAGGAATAAGTGTTTCTGAAAGATTGTTGGGGTCTGACTCTGATATCTCCCTTGGAGCCTTCAATATGTCGTTGCTTCTGGTGTCTTCTTTTTGGATTCTACTTGAACAAATCCGCATTATGTTGTAAACATATCCCCATAGAAAAACTGCTCCAATCTGAAGTTACCCAAATGAACCCCAATCCAAAAGATTAACACCATCAATTACAACCAAAACTATTTTTAGAGAGCTGCTATGGTACTCACAGAAAACTAAGTGTATCATTACACCAAATCATTAATTTTATTCAGAACATGCAACTTCAAAATTAACATTTTGCATACCGCCATAGAAAGTACAGCATAAGACATTCCATATTGATAGCAGAGATCGGGTTCTCCAAAAGGACTGTCTTTCTCTTTACATATAGCCGGAATAATGATCATAGGAAGGTTCCCTAGATTTCCTGTTCATATGAATCTAAAAAATGAGCTCAACCATACAATGCATAAAACAGAGAATGACGCAAAAAGTTTGATGCTTTAACAAAAATAATACATTGCAAATGTAATGCAGGCAGCAAGAGACCAGAAGTGCTAAATCGAACTTTTGGGTACATCAAGCATATGATTATCATCACTCATAAGGATAAAAATCAAGTAGAAGTATGTAGGAGTTCATACCAGCTGAACAACAACCCAAGATTAGACCTTCCATGTATTTGGGAGGCCTTGTAATTTTTATCAAAATCCATCCCAAGGCCGAGCCTAATATGAATGTGGCAAGAATATTCACGGGCATGAACCACCTAAATGACAACAAAAAATGTCACAATATTGTTGTAAATTAACAAAGCAAAAACTGAGGTTAAAAATCAATACTCACAACTTAACAACACTCTCGAAGGTAATCGATTTGGCCAGATTGCTACCCACCAGCGACGGAAAAAACACATAAAACCCAAGCTGTCACAGAAAGAACATCGTTTTCAGCAAACTGCACGATGAAAAAGTCACAAACAAAGTAAAAGAATGTTTTTTTCTTCGGGCATTGAATAATCTGTATTTGTAACCTGATTCACTATCTTCCTTGCATCATTTCCCAATATCGATACGCCATCCAGTGCAAGAAACAGTCCAAGTGCAGTAATGAGTAACACTTTGATAACCGGGAAAGAAGCTACAAGAAATAGGTTGAGAAACCCCATTATGGCAAATCTTCAAACAATCTATGCTCATATAATAAGATTCCTACAAGCAATGAAAAACATGTATCTTTAAAAATGTTCAAAAGTGAAGTACAAAGTTGACCTGTAAAACCATGTGTTTAAAAACATAAGGTTGTTGTCCCATCCTTGTTCAACAAAAACACCTTAATAATACATTCATGAACGTCAGAGTGAGGGAAGTAGACATAGCAATTACGTAACTAGAACAACCGCGTTTGAACAATATAGAATAGAAAGAAACACTGGATTCATATTTTCAGAAAGTTAATTTTACTTTTTTTCACATTACAAATTAAATGTACAATTAATTAATATAAGATTGCAATTTTTTTCCAATTATAAAATTAAATGCATAATTAATCTTTTATTTTGCTTCTTTTAACATGCACTGCATGTGGTTCTGTATTTTATATAAATGTTTGTCCTCTATATAAGATATATTTATCATTTTCAAATGCATTATTAATTACTAATTGTGTTATAAACCTTTAATTCATTATGAAATCCATTACTAAGATATTTACGCGTTAGTATATTTATTGATTTACTAAGAATGTAATTACAAAAATTATTCTACCAGTAATTAATTTTATTAATTATCACCACTTAAACAATTAAATTTTACTAATCTTTTACTGTTTTCGCCAGAAAATCACTAAATAAAATATATATTATAACAGTGTAGTGAAATGTCATATAATATCTAAAATTAAAAAAAAATACCATTAAATGATGTGAAAATAGTTAAAATTTATTTATTTATTTATTAATAAAGATTATTATTTTTGTTAACAAATATGGTATTATATATCAATACTCCATCACATTGTAATTAATGAAAATATAAGTAGCATACATATTAACTACTTCTAGCTTTTTAAATGAAAATAACTTTAAATTTTCCTTTATTTGATTAAAATTTTAATGATCCTGATATTGAATACTGAGGAGAAGCAGCCTAAAAAATATTTATTTTAATAAAAAATAACATTATATAAATAGCTTTATTAATTAATACGAATTAATTTATTTTTATTTGTGATCGAAAGTAAGGTGCAGATTCATGAACACGTTCCAATTACATTTACTGACGTGTTGGGCCCATATGCACGTTAGGAGAAAGAAAATATTTATGAGAAAAGAAAATCCATGAGATAATAAAGAAAACGACAAATACAATTAACTTTATCATATTTAATATATAAAGTTTTAATTAAAACACGATTTTTCTAATTGTAATTTTATTTTTAATGGTTTTTATTTAAAAATAAGTTCTTAGAAAATAATTTTAAAGTATTTTAACTGAAATTAATAAAATAAAATTATATTAGTTAGTTTTTTAATTAGTGTAAAATTAATTATTTTATTAAATTTACACCTAAATGAATTTAATTAGTCCAAAACTGGAGGATTAACTAATGAGCATATGAAGTCTGCATTTATTATACACATAATTCCTTTCTCAAAATTATTTTGAAGTTGAACATTAAGATGTTGTCTACAATGTGAATAACATGAAGGTGGAAAATTGTTGGCCGCCCGTTGAATATATGGTACAATTTCAAAAACTTAAACTTTCAAGCCGCCAATGGCTTCCGTCTTTGAACCAAATACACATTTCACACTCACACTGTAGTGGTAATATTTATTTCAAGATTAGTAGAAATAAGAAAATTGAGTGATATAAAAAATTTAACAAATATTGAAATTAAGATTTATACTACTTAAATAAAATTCTAAATATTAAAAATAAAAAATACGTTTATCTCTTATCCACATTAATAGAAAAACATCAATCACTAAATAAATTAAAAAATATGTAGCATGTTATGTTTTAAATTGTTCTCCCATTTATATCTAAAATATTATTTAATAGGAATGTATTTTAAGGCCTACAAAAGGCATACAAAAAGTTCTAAACATGGAGTCACGAAGTAGGTTTAGTAAACAGTATATGTTCGGAGCAGTTTGGTCAGTCTTCACAGAATTTTTTCACAAGAATCTTATACAGAAGTGTGCAGAGGCAATTGTAAAAAGAAAGAGGGTGGGAACAACGGAAGAGAGGCGAATGTAAATGCAGGTCTGAGGGGGGCGACTAAAAAAGGGTAAAGGAAAAGGAAGAAGAGATGAGATAGATAGAGAGATAGAGAAGAGAGAGAGGAGATTAGAGATTAGAAAGGAGGGGCAATATGGATGCCTGATAAGATCTATTCTATTTTCGAAAGCTCTTTTCGTTCTTTCGAAATTGATATAAGATTGTAGGAGATAGAAGTAATATTTAATTATCTAATATATAATATTGATTAGCTTTAAGATAGATGTTTGGTGATTTCATGCTTTAGGCACATTCTAAATGCTTTTAGTTTTAGGAAAACATGATCAAACAATGCCATAAGCATGTTTGTGATCAACTAACGATTGTGTTTATTAATGTTTAGGCAACATTCTAATGCTTGTAGTGTTAAGGGTCATAAGCATGGTTTGTGATCAACTTAATCTTATATTTTCATTCTAACTCCTTTCAGTTTCAAAGAACATGCATGTTTGTGATCAACTTAACTTTATATCTTCATTCTAACTACTTTTGACTTAACATGATCAAACAATGTCATAACAAAGTCAAAAATAGCCACTTTTCATTCCTAATAATGGAGAAGCAAGATGCACATGTTCACTAAATATTTTGGAGATCATGCTCCACGTTCTATAAATAAGTAAATGTGCAACGAATTTCTCATCTTGAGTTATTATACTATAATGAATGGCACACAATCCTTTCTTCATCCTATCATACTAACAACCAATAGAAACCATGTCCTAAGACATTCTAGATATACCAAATCATAACCTTCAAAGTTTATACACAACATTCTCATATATAAGAAATACCCATGAGCTCTGCACTTCTGCCTTTAAAACTTAGAACAAAATAAATTCTTACATTATCTCAGTCTTAAAAAAGAAAAATGACCAAAACAATATTAGTATCAATTGTATGTTATAAAACTATCATTCAAAACTCCCCAGAATTTTACTTGTTTCTAAAGTAATTTTCATCAACTGGCGCTACTGAAATGTAAACCTTTAGGCGGGAATTCATCCAATTTTGCGTCAGCTCTCAAACAAAATATCTAGAGACTTTTTCTATGACCGCCGATCTAAAAATCTTGTTTTTGAACATGAAGAAATAAAGAAGCCATTGCAATTGCCGGAATACTAGACCCACTAAAGGAACAAAAATGAAGGAAAGGAACGTTTATAAGAAATAAGGTACCTCGATGATATTTGTACTATATCTATTTGTAGTTTTGTCGATTTTTATTCTTATTTTTATTAAAAAAGACCGATATAAATCACTAGATTCCTATATCTTTATACTTAGTATATAGGAATTCTAGTTTATGATAGCGGTTATTGCCTTAACTTGTTTTGAGAATATTTCTTCCCCCTCTAGTCTTCTAACCAATAAGCAAAAAATCAAACAAGCAAATCAAGCTAATAAATTGAAGTAAACAATTGCAACATTGGCAATTCACTCACCCTTATTTAGAAATGCAAATAAAAGTGAAATCCAAACCAGGGAAACAAATTAGTGAAAAACGTAAATTATTAACCGGACTAAAGTATCAACTATTTTTTTTGTCACCAATGAGAAAAATACATTGTCCACGAAACAGAAAATAAAGTTAAATCTTCCCCTAAAAACATTTATATCCAAAAGCGTTTGCGATATTATAAAATGCGTTTAAGAATAATGTGATATATTTTATTTATGATAATAGTTGTACCATATATAATATAATATTATGATATAGATAATTATTATATATATATATATATATATATAAAGATCCTATAATTCCTCATCTATTAAAGGAATGTTAATTGCATAAATTATAATAATGCCTAAATTATAGCTAACACAATATTTGATTGTCTAATATTTGGTAATAGAATATTTGACCTATCTTTGACAGCCTCACTTAACTTGGTACATGAATATCACACATTCTCAACTTGAATAGAAACTCGTTAAACACTCTATTGACACTCCTTTGGTGAGAACATCAGTCAACTACAATTATGATCTTATAAAGAGAAAGGAAATTATTCTAACTTCAAGCTTCTTTGTGATGAAATGCCTATAAATCTCCCACATGCTATATTCTATCATGTTTGTACATGATTGTGAGCAATTGTTATAGCCGACATATTGTCATAGTACAAAATCATAGTTTCATTTGGTTTAAAGCCAAAATCTGATAGCACATTTTTAATCCAAAAAAGTTCACATACACTTAGTGTCATGCCTCTGAATTTTGCTTCAGTACTAGATCTTGCTACTATAGGCGGTTTTTACTCCTCCAAGTTACAAAGATTCCCTCATTAAAGGTAAAAGTATCTAGAGATAAATCTTTTATTCATCTTTTGAACTTGTCCAATATGTATCAATATACCCTTCTACCTTTAAGTTTCCATGATTTGAGAACAAAATTCATTTTCTAAGAGTGGACTCAAATATCTCCAAATCCTCTCAACAACATCCATATGAAGTTTTTATGGGTCATGCAAAATTGACGAAACAACATTCACTGCATAGGTAAGTGGACGTGTATGGACAAATAAATTAATTTTCCTACCAGCCCTTTGATATCTCATCTGTCTATGCTTGCTGAATTTGATCATTGAAAGAGTTTATGATTTTGTTCAATTGGCTGTATGCAACTGGTTTATCCCAATCACACCTAGTTTCCTTAGTAAGTGAAAGTATATTTTCTTTGGCATAGAAAATACCATGTTTTGATCTAGATACTTTAATACCCAAAAAATATTTGAGGATCAAAAGTCATATGATCAATAACACCTGAATCAATTATCCAATCACTATTTCTAGTAACAAAAATATAATTAAGAGCAGAGTTAGATATACCTGTCACATGTAATCTTTTTTTCACTTCATACAAATGCATGTTAATTAACTACTTTAGGTATGTTTTTTGTTTGTTTTGACCATTGTTGTCGTCGGTTCTCCTCAAGGAATGTTCTTTTTCTTATTCGCGACAACAATTTATTTTGACGAACCTACCTTCCAGAAGATTATTTTACGTTTTCAAGAACCTGTTGGTTTATATGTTGACTTGTTTGTGTTCATACACATAAATCCAAGATTAAGGTAAATCTGAAAGTATCTTCAAACAACTCCAAATAACTTGAAAATTTGTTCAAGCACTAAAATTCATGAGAAGGCCCCCACAAACGTTTAGAATCAAATCAAAAGATCTAAGTATATAAAATATTTTGCAAATTTTGAAAAAAACAAAAAAAAATGATGAAAAATAGAAAACAATATTTTTTTTGAAAATATGGAAGGAACAAACGACTACACGGGCTTGCCACGTGATTTTGAAAATTTTTCTACCCCAAATCCATATATATAGCAAATCGGTCATCGAAAACAAATTATGTTATGTTAGTTAAAGATTTATCGCAGTTGACTTTCCAAATAATTTTTATACTTCATAAAGGCCAAAAGTAAGGGCTTATGGTGTTTCTCCTGAACTAGAGGTTCTAAGGAGTGGTTAAAAAAATCCAACCAAAACCAATAACCATAGCTATCAAAACAAAATATCACAAGTTAATACTACTATTGTCATAATTTTTTTGCTTTAGCTTATAGTTCATAGTTTATAGTTCATGTTGTATAAAATATAAAAAACTTGACTACATTTTTTTTTCTGCTTTTCAAGTCTTATAAAGTTGTAAAAATGAATCACAATTAATTAAAAAACAAAAAGTTGATTAACGTCAGACAATGGCAAAAAAAGACATTCATTAACGTAGGATATTATCCTACGTCCGACGTCAATTAACGTCAGATATTGCTCTATGTCTGACATCAAATAACATCAATTTTTTTAAATCTAATTAATTAATGTATCCTTATATGAGTCAGTATTTTTTTAAGACGTTAAAGGCCAAAAAACACATATGTCAAAATCCTTTTTTGAACTAGTGTTGGAAACCTTAAATATTTTTTGGGTACTGAAGTAGCTAGATCAAAACATGGTATTATTCTATGCCAAAGAAAATATACTATTGACTTACTATCGGAAACTGAGCTGCTTAGGAGTAAATCAGTTGATACACCAATTGAACAAAATCATAAACTCTTTCAATGCTCAAATTCAGCAACACAGAGAAAGATACCAAAGGATGGTAGGAAAATTCATTTATTTTTCTCATACATATTGTTAGTCAATTTATGCATGACTCACGAAAGCTTCATATGGATGTTGTTGACAGGATTTTGAGATATTTTAAGTCCACTCCTGAAAAAAGAATTTTGTGGCAATACGTTGGCTATAACAATTGCTCACAATCATGTGCAACATGATAGAACAAAGCATGTGGATATTGATAGACATTTCATCAAAGAGAAGCTTGAAGCTGAAATTGAAATAATTTCCTTTCCCGATCAGAATTGCCAGCTGGATGATGTTCTCACCAAAGGAGTGTTAAGTAGAGTGTTAATAAGTCTCTATTAAAGTTGGGAATGTGTGATATCCATGCACCAACTTGAGTGGGGGTATAAAGATATGTCATATATAGCAAATATTAAACAATCAAATATTGTGTTAGCTATAATTTAGGTATTACAATTGTGGGGTAATTTGTGCATATTTGTGGAGTTGTCATTCCTTTAATAGATGAGAAATTATAAAACATTTGTATGTATATATATGGTACATTATTCTTTGAAATAATTCATCAATAATTATTCTTTATACATTTTTAATCATAAGTTTCTATTAAATCCAAAAATTGAATTGGTTCTAGAAATCCAACAATGAATCATTGACCATGATCACACCAACTACAAGAGGGACTAAGAAGGTACGTTATGCGCTATGCAACTGAGGATATCATCTTCAAAGATTGAACATAAAGAAGGGGAAGAAAAGAAAAGAAAGTGAAGTGCCAACCCAAAAGAGAAGAAGGAGCACAATGAAAAAAGTTTATAATCAACTTAATCTTATATCTTCATTCTAGCTACTTTCAACTTCAGAGAACATGATTAAACAATTCCATAAGCATGTTTTACTGTTGCATTATAACAAAGTCAACAATAGTCATTACTCATTCCTAATAATGGAGAAGCAAAAATACTTACTAATAACTTAAGGCTCAACTATGAGCTTAACTCTTATATTTATATATCTCATTTATTATTACTTTAATTAGATTTTTACCCTCTTACTTACTAATTTAAGAACTATATAGTCTTCTGCAGATAGATTTTTTCCTCTCATCACATCTGGAGTTCAACTCGGACTACTCAACAATAGTAGTCCAAGATTCAATAGCAAAGAATGCCTCAAAGACTTCTTGGGTAAGAACATTTGATGCCTACCAAGAGGCCTGATGAAATATTCTCAAGACACACCATACACAATATTAACTAGAGTAAAACTCAAGCATTTGTGTCTTCAACATTCAAGATGGACCTCATGTTGGGAAAAACGTGACCCACATAAATAATAATACTCTTCAATTCACTGGGGTTATTTTTCATTGAACCTTGGCAACCTTTAAATAGGTGCAAATATGGCCTTGGGCCAAGTACAAATAATAAAAACTAACAATGGAATATCAACTAACTTAAAATAAAATCTACCTAATCTATCTCTATCTTATATTAATAAAATAAAATAATACTCTCCTAAATAAAAAGAAAATAAAAACTACCTGTATCTATTTTATTTCTATCAAAATCAAATATTAGTAAACCCAAAACTAATAAAATAAGATTTTAATGAATCCCTAAAATTTAAGTTTATCCTAGGGAGGTTCAACACACACACATACACATAGATATCTCAACAGTGATAAGATATTGTCCGCTTTGGGCCAAGCCCTCACAGATTTGCTTTTGGTACCACTCCAAAAGGCCTCTTAACAATGGAGATATGTTATGTGTATATAAACTCATGTTCATCTCTTATTTTATCCGATGTGGGACTTTGTTTGTACCCAACATCCTCCCCTCAAACAAAGGACCACCTCCCCTACAGGGGAAGTCTTTTTCTTATCCTCGAGTACACCATGGTCAACACTAGGCTTTGATACCATTTGTAGGGAGGTTCAACACACACACATACACATAGATATCTCCACAATGATAAGATATTGTCCGCTTTGGGCCAAGCCCTCACGGATTTGCTTTTGGTACCACTCCAAAAGGCCTCTTAACAATGGAGATATGTTATGTGTATATAAACTCATGTTCATCTCTTATTTTATCCGATGTGGGACTTTGTTTGTACCCAACATCCTCCCCTCAAACAAAGGACCACCTCCCCTACAGGGGAAGTCTTTTTCTTATCCTCGAGTACACCATGGTCAACACTAGGCTTTGATACCATTTGTAGGGAGGTTCAACACACACACATACACATAGATATCTCCACAATGATAAGATATTGTCCGCTTTGGGCCAAGCCCTCATAGATTTGCTTTTGGTACCACTCCAAAAGGCCTCTTAACAATGGAGATATGTTATGTGTATATAAACTCATGTTCATCTCTTATTTTATCCGATGTGGGACTTTGTTTGTACCAAACACCTCAATGTCATCAACGATCTCAACAACACACTAAAAAACCACATGGAGATGATTGTTCAACATAACGAACAACTCTACGCTCAACATCACAAGGATCGTGAAGTTGATGCAAGATCAACATCATGAAGAACTTCAAGCCCTACATCAGAAGCTCGTGAACCTGGAGAAATAGTGTTCATCTAATGATTGTTGATAATGTTGTCGTTAACATAATCAAATTAATACTACTAAATTATAGCAAATTCAGTTTTGCTAAGATAGTAGCCAACAAAATAGAAAGTGTAAAGTCAATCCTAAGTCGTCTTTCAATGAACACAAAATTGATTCCTCATAAATTAGTTCTTATAAAATTTGTAAACTAAAAGGGTTAGTGAAATACACTTGAAATATTACAAGAAGATAAAGATAAAATACATAAGTAAAAGATTAATTATGAAAATAGTAGATGAAAGAAAGAAATAAAATTAGAAAAAGACAAAAAAAAGATAAAAGTAATAATAAAGAAAATAGATTGATTCTTTTCAAAATAAAATTTATCATTGGTTAAAGATTATTGCTTAATTAATTATTGTTTTAGATTTTAAAATTAATCAATTTAAATTATCAATTATTTTATTAACATTCTTACTGTTAACTAAAGTACATTCTCAATTTAAAAACAAAAACTTTTTAAATGAATCATAATAAATTTAACTAGAAGATTACTATGCCTAATCATGTATATTATTTTACCACTTTTATCAAGTAAAAAGCTAAATAACTAAAATACATTATTGATTAATTCTTGTTAAGTTTTTCATCTTTAACCAAAGTACATTATCAATTAAAACTAAAAAACCTTGGACTCATGATTGATATGTTATATAAATTTAGCACTATGCTAACTTGCTACTATATAAAAGTTATTACTTTAACTTGATTAAGAGACAAAAGACATATAAAAATATAAATCACAATAATAATCAAAATAACAAACCAATTATTCCATTCTAACCTCAAAATCCATTAAGAAGTTACACTAGAATCAATCCCAAGGGCTTAATATTAAATATAAAAATAACATAATAGAAAAGGAGAGGTGGAGAAGGTGAAAGACGAGAGAGAGGACCAAATTAGGTCCCCTTTAATTTTCTTAAGCCCCCTTAAATGTATTTTTCATATTATTCACCAGCTTTTTCCTCTCAATTTCAAACTCAAGATTATAGTGGAGTATCCATTTATATAGAGGATCTTACAGCCTATATTTACTGTCACGAGCAAAATGTCAGTAGTACGATTTCGGAAAGTTTTACCAAACTAGGCATAAACTATTATGTGATTAGAAGGATACTTAATTTCATTGCTTTCTTCTAGGTTTTGAGTGCAAATCCAAAGTTGTCCAACAAAGATAATGAAATAAATTCTGTTGTTGTTCAATATGATGACTTTGTCTAGGTAACTTTCTATTCTGTTGAAAAATCTGGTTATTTGTGGTTCAAACTCATAAAACTTGTAGAGTTACCAACTTATTCATGAATTATTATTTATTCATGTTCCATATCATACTAATTATATTATCTTAGTTATAACTCATTTTTTTCTTATTTCATAGTGGATGAAGCATTGTGTAAATATTGTAGCTTTTTATTATTTGTTTGCTGACTTTATTGCATACTTACATTAGTAAATGTTCTAAAAAAATTAGTGGAGTTCACAAATATGGTTAGAAGTACATATTAGAAAGTGGTTTTAAGTATAACTCAACCTCACAAAATCGACTTGTAAGGTGAGATTTGTCTCTCACTTATATATTATAAAGTAATTTTATCTCTAGTCGATGTAAGACTTCCAACAGTAACTACCAAATAATAAAAACATCGAAATACTCAACAAACCCAACAAGTCCAACATAAAGTTGAAATTGAAGCAAGATTATGTTTTTTAGTGGCTTTGTTTAGATTATTAACATTACTCAACATATTTTCAATTGATCTATTTGTTTCCGAATATGCTAGATTTTTTAGTCAATCTTATAATTTTTTTCAACATTATGTATTTTTTTTATATTTGTATTGTAATTGTTAATGAATGTACTTTATCTTAAATCATCAATAAAATTAATTTTGATTAATTTTTATGTACTTTACAATTTTATATATTTTATTTACTTTTTATTATAAAAAAAGATTATCCTATAAATTCACTATCTTTATCAGAAATTCAGGAAAGAGAACTTTGAGGTGTGATATGCTTTCTACCGTAATGGAAAGAAAGTTTTGTACTGATTTAGTTTTGTGAAGTTTATATGTTGGTGAAGTTATGACAAATATGTTACGAAATGTTGCATGTTAGGTAAGTGGGGTCCATCTTTTGTCTTCATTTATATATACATGAAAGGTGACAGCATTTGGAGAACTGTGTGATATCCAATTGGTCTGTTTCCGTTGAATGAATAAAGAAAAGGATGATTCCAACACATTAAGGTAAAGTTCCAAAGGTATATAAATCAGAATTGATATATGATTATATTTTTATCACGTTAAATAATCTTACATTACTTTAAAATCCAGACTTAAAGTAATTTTTTTTTTCTATTTTTATGATATATCTTTTAAGAATAAAACTGAAGTTTCATATTATAAAACAAACAAAAATATACGAAGATTAATTATAATAATATCACTTTCACGTTAGGAAAGCCAAAATGTTGTGTGAGAGTGAATAATATATTTTATAGACAGAAGAAAATGGTTTGAAAATACTGTATTTGTTTTTATTTATAAAAGTATATTTGAAAATGAGAGAATATATTTTATCATTGACATTTGGGAGATGACTAACAGCACATCACATATTCAAGTTTGATCTTAATTGGCTTTTATTTTCATTGTCGTGCAAGAATCGAGGAACATTAGAGTGATTCCATTCTAATAATTATATAAAAATAAAATAATTTCCCTCCTGTTTAAAAATAAATGAGCTGAAAGCCACATGTACAAGCATTCATGGTCTTATTTTATTGTTGCAAATAATTTTATGTAATATAGCATTATTTAATGATAATTATAAATCAACAAATGTTATTTTAACTTTTAATATATGTAATAAATTATTTGAACTAAGATATTATTTTAAATAATATATAATATTGCGTAATTACAACTCTTGAATTTTAAGTAATGATTAATAATATTTAATAATAATTTTTATATAAGACATTTTTTCAATTGAGTAAATTAACTAATAAATTTTCAAGGATTTATTTAGTGAAGGATATTGCAGATTTCAACAACTTTAAAAAAATGTACGATCCATGACTTAATATATATTCTTAAACAGAGGTGAAATGGATTAATTTTTTAACTTCGTAATAAGGACTTCTTTTATTCTATTCAATATAATTTACAAGCAAAAATTTGGGGATGACTTGCTTCTTATTATATCTTTTCAACTCCGGTTCAAAAGATTAAAAAATTGATTTTTATACTTTACTTTTCTAAAGTAAAAAAAAATAGATATGATTTGTAATTAATTATTTAAATAGTTTAAGTTTCAACTTTTTGATTAATTTTTTAATATTGTTTCAAATTCGAACTTTCTTATTTCGATATTTTGGAATCCTAACTCTGTCTAAGATTTTTAGACAAATTTCACTAAAATATTTATTATATTATAAAATATTAATTATAAATATCTTGAAAATATTTGAAATATATAGTATACGGACAGATAGTTTTAACAAAACTTTCACTTTAAAACTCATTTTAATAATAAATAATATATACTAGTCCTTAAAATTAAAATTTAAATATTAATATATTGATTGTTAGGTTAGATTGTGAAGTTAGAGTGAAATTATCACCACCATAGCTTTAATATTAAATGAAATTCTAAGCGTGAAAGTGAGAATATTTTATACGTAATTTGAAAAATTAGAATCGAAGAGATAAAAAAATTACAATAACCATATTCAAAAGAAGAAAAATGCAATACTTAGTGCGTGTTTAATTTTTTAAAGAGAGAAGACATAAGTGTTTTATTCGATTATATATTAGTATCTCCTAGACAGGTAGTTGCAGATTTGCAACACATAATCATGGAAGGTATGTAAGATTTTCTCCGCGTATCTTGTTTTGAACCGTTGCATATCTTTTCTTTCAAGTATAGTCAACGTTGAATGGATTCTTGTTGATTTTTTTTTGTGAGCTATGGGATATTCCGCTTATCCTTCACCTACTGTCACTGTCACAGTATCAAAATATTTTTTCAGCCTCTTATTCTCTTTTCTATCTTATATTTCCTTTATAATATCTTGGATTATTTATTTACTTTTTTAAGAGCTTCTTACGAGATCTTCAAAAAAAAAATGAGAAGTTTAGAAAACAATTTTTTATTAGTTTTTCTGTCAGTTTTACAACAATGGGGCTCGTGGAAAAATAATAAATAAAAGATCTTATATGAAAATTTTAATTTTAACGTATACTTTTCCTTTAAATAGTAAATAACATGTAAATTTTATTTAAAACATATTATTTTTAGAATAAAAAAATAATATTCTTTTTGACCCTCCCTTCTTGGTCTTATATAAGAGGCCAAAAAAATCGTGCAGGTATTATACTACCCGATCTACAGATATCCGTTACCTACAAAAAATAAAAATAATAATTTAGCTTATATTTTATTTAAGTTCTAGTTTCGACCGACGATTATATGATTTTTATCGTCTCGACTAGACGATCACCATGTCATCAACGATGCCTTCATCGGAGCTCCTAGCGCTCTCAACACCTTTTGAAGTTGTGGATTTACTCCTTTTCTGTAATGTATGATTGCATGTGTGTACAATTCAGAGCGTCCAAGTTGCTTGTTTTCCTCTTTCAAGCTCATCATGTGTTGTCACATGTTCTGTCTCCTCCCAGCTATTCAGAACATTGAGGTTGTTCTTTTTCCTTTTTCAGGTGTCTTGTTGGAGAATCTTATATACTTTTTATGGTTTCTCTCTCTTGTTCATCCATAATTCTTCTACTATAGTCTATTCTGACCTCCCTTTTTGTCACCATTGCGTTTGACCTATCCATATATGTCTTTCCTCCCGTGGAAAGAGAATTTTTATTAGTTTATTTATAAGAGTATTGACATTTCAATAATGACATCTTTATCTACTGAATGTGAACAATACATTCCTCAAATAATTTGTAAGAGCAACTTCCAGGTTTGTTGTTCAAAAAATTATCACAAAATTTATCTTTTATCTTTAATTAGTTTGTTATTATTTTTTATTTGTATATTTAACACAAATGAGATTAATTTCGTATATTTTCACTGTATTCAATAGTGAGTTTATTAAAATAAAAAATAAATATTTCACTATATTCAATAGTGAGTTTATTGAAATAAAAAATAAATAAATATGATAACAGCANTGATAAGATATTGTCCGCTTTGGGCCAAGCCCTCACAGATTTGCTTTTGGTACCACTCCAAAAGGTCTCTTAACAATGGAGATATGTTATGTGTATATAAACCCATGTTCATCTCTTATTTTATCCGATGTGGGACTTTGTTTGTACCCAACATCCTCCCCTCAAACAAAGGACCACCTCCCCTACAGGGGAAGTCTTTTTCTTATCCTCGAGTACACCATGGTCAACACTAGGCTTTGATACCATTTGTAGGGAGGTTCAACACACACACATACACATAGATATCTCCACAATGATAAGATATTGTCCGCTTTGGGCCAAGCCCTCATAGATTTGCTTTTGGTACCACTCCAAAAGGCCTCTTAACAATGGAGATATGTTATGTGTATATAAACTCATGTTCATCTCTTATTTTATCCGATGTGGGACTTTGTTTGTACCAAACACCTCAATGTCATCAACGATCTCAACAACACACTAAAAAACCACATGGAGATGATTGTTCAACATAACGAACAACTCTACGCTCAACATCACAAGGATCGTGAAGTTGATGCAAGATCAACATCATGAAGAACTTCAAGCCCTACATCAGAAGCTCGTGAACCTGGAGAAAGAGTGTTCATCTAATGATTGTTGATAATGTTGTCGTTAACATAATCAAATTAATACTACTAAATTATAGCAAATTCAGTTTTGCTAAGATAGTAGCCAACAAAATAGAAAGGGTAAAGTCAATCCTAAGTCGTCTTTCAATGAACACAAAATTGATTCCTCATAAATTAGTTCTTATAAAATTTGTAAACTAAAAGGGTTAGTGAAATACACTTGAAATATTACAAGAAGATAAAGATAAAATACATAAGTAAAAGATTAATTATGAAAATAGTAGATGAAAGAAAGAAATAAAATTAGAAAAAGACAAAAAAAAGATAAAAGTAATAATAAAGAAAATAGATTGATTCTTTTCAAAATAAAATTTATCATTGGTTAAAGATTATTGCTTAATTAATTATTGTTTTAGATTTTAAAATTAATCAATATAAATTATCAATTACTTTATTAACATTCTTACTGTTAACTAAAGTACATTCTCAATTTAAAAACAAAAACTTTTTAAATGAATCATAATAAATTTAACTAGAAGATTACTATGCCTAATCAGGTATATTATTTTACCACTTTTATCAAGTAAAAAGCTAAATAACTAAAATACATTATTGATTAATTCTTGTTAAGTTTTTCATCTTTAACCAAAGTACATTATCAATTAAAACTAAAAAACCTTGGACTCATGATTGATATGTTATATAAATTTAGCACTATGCTAACTTGCTACTATATAAAAGTTATTACTTTAACTTGATTAAGAGACAAAAGACATATAAAAATATAAATCACAATAATAATCAAAATAACAAACCAATTATTCCATTCTAACCTCAAAATCCATTAAGAAGTTACACTAGAATCAATCCCAAGGGCTTAATATTAAATATAAAAATAACATAATAGAAAAGGAGAGGTGGAGAAGGTGAAAGACGAGAGAGAGGACCAATAGGTCCCCTTTAATTTTCTTAAGCCCCCTTAAATGTATTTTTCATATTATTCACCAGCTTTTTCCTCTCAATTTCAAACTCAAGATTATAGTGGAGTATCCATTTATATAGAGGATCTTACAGCCTATATTTACTGTCACGAGCAAAATGTCAGTAGTACGATTTCGGAAAGTTTTACCAAACTAGGCATAAACTATTATGTGATTAGAAGGATACTTAATTTCATTGCTTTCTTCTAGGTTTTGAGTGCAAATCCAAAGTTGTCCAACAAAGATAATGAAATAAATTCTGTTGTTGTTCAATATGATGACTTTGTCTAGGTAACTTTCTATTCTGTTGAAAAATCTGGTTATTTGTGGTTCAAACTCATAAAACTTGTAGAGTTACCAACTTATTCATGAATTATTATTTATTCATGTTCCATATCATACTAATTATATTATCTTAGTTATAACTCATTTTTTTCTTATTTCATAGTGGATGAAGCATTGTGTAAATATTGTAGCTTTTTATTATTTGTTTGCTGACTTTATTGTATACTTACATTAGTAAATGTTCTAAAAAAATTAGTGGAGTTCACAAATATGGTTAGAAGTACATATTAGAAAGTGGTTTTAAGTTTAACTCAACCTCACAAAATCGACTTGTAAGTTGAGATTTGTCTCTCACTTATATATTATAAAGTAATTTTATCTCTAGTCGATGTAAGACTTCCAACAGTAACTACCAAATAATAAAAACATCGAAATACTCAACAAACCCAACAAGTCCAACATAAAGTTGAAATTGAAGCAAGATTATGTTTTTTAGTGGCTTTGTTTAGATTATTAACATTACTCAACATATTTTCAATTGATCTATTTGTTTCCGAATATGCTAGATTTTTTAGTCAATCTTTTAATTTTTTTCAACATTATGTATTTTTTTTATATTTGTATTGTAATTGTTAATGAATGTACTTTATCTTAAATCATCAATAAAATTAATTTTGATTAATTTTTATGTACTTTACAATTTTATATATTTTATTTACTTTTTATTATAAAAAAAGATTATCCTATAAATTCACTATCTTTATCAGAAATTCAGGAAAGAGAACTTTGAGGTGTGATATGCTTTCTACCGTAATGGAAAGAAAGTTTTGTACTGATTTAGTTTTGTGAAGTTTATATGTTGGTGAAGTTATGACAAATATGTTACGAAATGTTGCATGTTAGGTAAGTGGGGTCCATCTTTTGTCTTCATTTATATATACATGAAAGGTGACAGCATTTGGAGAACTGTGTGATATCCAATTGGTCTGTTTCCGTTGAATGAATAAAGAAAAGGATGATTCCAACACATTAAGGTAAAGTTCCAAAGGTATATAAATCAGAATTGATATATGATTATATTTTTATCACGTTAAATAATCTTACATTACTTTAAAATCCAGACTTAAAGTAATTTTTTTTTTCTATTTTTATGATATATCTTTTAAGAATAAAACTGAAGTTTCATATTATAAAACAAACAAAAATATACGAAGATTAATTATAATAATATCACTTTCACGTTAGGAAAGCCAAAATGTTGTGTGAGAGTGAATAATATATTTTATAGACAGAAGAAAATGGTTTGAAAATACTGTATTTGTTTTTATTTATAAAAGTATATTTGAAAATGAGAGAATATATTTTATCATTGACATTTGGGAGATGACTAACAGCACATCACATATTCAAGTTTGATCTTAATTGGCTTTTATTTTCATTGTCGTGCAAGAATCGAGGAACATTAGAGTGATTCCATTCTAATAATTATATAAAAATAAAATAATTTCCCTCCTGTTTAAAAATAAATGAGCTGAAAGCCACATGTACAAGCATTCATGGTCTTATTTTATTGTTGCAAATAATTTTATGTAATATAGCATTATTTAATGATAATTATAAATCAACAAATGTTATTTTAACTTTTAATATATGTAATAAATTATTTGAACTAAGATATTATTTTAAATAATATATAATATTGCGTAATTACAACTCTTGAATTTTAAGTAATGATTAATAATATTTAATAATAATTTTTATATAAGACATTTTTTCAATTGAGTAAATTAACTAATAAATTTTCAAGGATTTATTTAGTGAAGGATATTGCAGATTTCAACAACTTTAAAAAAATGTACGATCCATGACTTAATATATATTCTTAAACAGAGGTGAAATGGATTAATTTTTTAACTTCGTAATAAGGACTTCTTTTATTCTATTCAATATAATTTACAAGCAAAAATTTGGGGATGACTTGCTTCTTATTATATCTTTTCAACTCCGGTTCAAAAGATTAAAAAATTGATTTTTATACTTTACTTTTCTAAAGTAAAAAAAAATAGATATGATTTGTAATTAATTATTTAAATAGTTTAAGTTTCAACTTTTTGATTAATTTTTTAATATTGTTTCAAATTCGAACTTTCTTATTTCGATATTTTGGAATCCTAACTCTGTCTAAGATTTTTAGACAAATTTCACTAAAATATTTATTATATTATAAAATATTAATTATAAATATCTTGAAAATATTTGAAATATATAGTATACGGACAGATAGTTTTAACAAAACTTTCACTTTAAAACTCATTTTAATAATAAATAATATATACTAGTCCTTAAAATTAAAATTTAAATATTAATATATTGATTGTTAGGTTAGATTGTGAAGTTAGAGTGAAATTATCACCACCATAGCTTTAATATTAAATGAAATTCTAAGCGTGAAAGTGAGAATATTTTATACGTAATTTGAAAAATTAGAATCGAAGAGATAAAAAAATTACAATAACCATATTCAAAAGAAGAAAAATGCAATACTTAGTGCGTGTTTAATTTTTTAAAGAGAGAAGACATAAGTGTTTTATTCGATTATATATTAGTATCTCCTAGACAGGTAGTTGCAGATTTGCAACACATAATCATGGAAGGTATGTAAGATTTTCTCCGCGTATCTTGTTTTGAACCGTTGCATATCTTTTCTTTCAAGTATAGTCAACGTTGAATGGATTCTTGTTGATTTTTTTTTGTGAGCTATGGGATATTCCGCTTATCCTTCACCTACTGTCACTGTCACAGTATCAAAATATTTTTTCAGCCTCTTATTCTCTTTTCTATCTTATATTTCCTTTATAATATCTTGGATTATTTATTTACTTTTTTAAGAGCTTCTTACGAGATCTTCAAAAAAAAAATGAGAAGTTTAGAAAACAATTTTTTATTAGTTTTTCTGTCAGTTTTACAACAATGGGGCTCGTGGAAAAATAATAAATAAAAGATCTTATATGAAAATTTTAATTTTAACGTATACTTTTCCTTTAAATAGTAAATAACATGTAAATTTTATTTAAAACATATTATTTTTAGAATAAAAAAATAATATTCTTTTTGACCCTCCCTTCTTGGTCTTATATAAGAGGCCAAAAAAATCGTGCAGGTATTATACTACCCGATCTACAGATATCCGTTACCTACAAAAAATAAAAATAATAATTTAGCTTATATTTTATTTAAGTTCTAGTTTCGACCGACGATTATATGATTTTTATCGTCTCGACTAGACGATCACCATGTCATCAACGATGCCTTCATCGGAGCTCCTAGCGCTCTCAACACCTTTTGAAGTTGTGGATTTACTCCTTTTCTGTAATGTATGATTGCATGTGTGTACAATTCAGAGCGTCCAAGTTGCTTGTTTTCCTCTTTCAAGCTCATCATGTGTTGTCACATGTTCTGTCTCCTCCCAGCTATTCAGAACATTGAGGTTGTTCTTTTTCCTTTTTCAGGTGTCTTGTTGGAGAATCTTATATACTTTTTATGGTTTCTCTCTCTTGTTCATCCATAATTCTTCTACTATAGTCTATTCTGACCTCCCTTTTTGTCACCATTGCGTTTGACCTATCCATATATGTCTTTCCTCCCGTGGAAAGAGAATTTTTATTAGTTTATTTATAAGAGTATTGACATTTCAATAATGACATCTTTATCTACTGAATGTGAACAATACATTCCTCAAATAATTTGTAAGAGCAACTTCCAGGTTTGTTGTTCAAAAAATTATCACAAAATTTATCTTTTATCTTTAATTAGTTTGTTATTATTTTTTATTTGTATATTTAACACAAATGAGATTAATTTCGTATATTTTCACTGTATTCAATAGTGAGTTTATTAAAATAAAAAATAAATATTTCACTATATTCAATAGTGAGTTTATTGAAATAAAAAATAAATAAATATGATAACAGCAATAATATTAGTATACATAATCAAGACACTAGCCACATGAAGAAAGTTGACCAAAGAGTAACAGCAATTGACGCCAAAGCATATGTCCATAGCAGGATAACAGAACACTCACTTTCTCCAGCTCCAAACAACTGAACCATTGTCCCTGACAAATTGCAGTAGCCACACAAATTTATCACCAGTACTAAAACTAATTTATTCAAGACAAATATATTTTTAGTTTCTAAATTTTTAATACAAAATTGAAATTTATTTTTATAAAATTGAAAAACTCTATAAAGAAAATGACATGATCTTGAGATACTAGGCAAATCAATTAGAAATTCTGAAACTCTACCAACACATTTTTGTTTTCAGCATAACATTTATGATTGAATAAAAGGTCACTTTCTTTTGTAGGGAAGCTATGGGAAATATACCTAAGTTCATGGCTGGGGGAAGTGCATGTTGAAGCAGAAGCACAAATTGATATAAAGGATCTGATGGCACCAAACTCAAACGTATAGCTGCTTTCACCACTGCCACACCCAAAAGTGGCAGGAAAATATATTTTACTGCTACAATTCCCACAACTGTCCACAATGGAGCGCTTGATCCTTTCAAACCTGTCCCATTTGCAATAATTATTTTCTTTAAGCATTTCTTCAGAGAAAGAAAATGAAAAAACTTGTTCACATTAAAAACTTCAGTTAAACAAATCATAAAGTCTCACCTTTAAGTAGGTTTGCACCCATTATAAGAGTCAGGGTAGGGATGGCTGCCTCACTACAGAGAAATGAAAGTTAGTTGAGTGGGTTTAATTCAAGACCCAAAAAACAACACCAATACCCCATGACACTAATTATAACACCTTACACAGGCAAAACTTTACAAACTTCTTTATAATTATTAAAATAAAAAATATTATTAGATTTTAAAAGAATATTTATAATAAAATGAGGTATATTAAGAAAGCATAAAATTGATAAAGAATTATATACAACTTGAGATATGATAAAAAGTTGTTAGCTATTATTTATAACAATAACAAGTTTGTAGGTAAATGAAGATCACAAAGTTTTTTGTTAATTCTTATCTTTTCCAACTGAAAATGTGAAGAAGTAAAGTTGTGAGATGTGTACCCCAACATGGAAGTGGATTCTTCTACCACATTAAGCAGAGCATCCCTACCTATAAATAAATGACGTATTGGGGAGATTATACCAATCGCAAATCCAATAATCTGTAACAATACAAAAACAACACAAAAGATTTACCAAATAGTATAAAACTACTGTTGTCTAGATCCATTAGACCTCTTCAATTTTAGCAGAGTAAAATGTCCAAATGTATCAAACCAATTCATGCATCCATAGATTTCACATTATTAAAATATATCTTAATGCGTATATGCAGTAAATATTATAATGATAGCAGGTTGATAGCAGGTTGTTTCCAAGGAAATGAACCCTGAATCATACAGTTCCAATGGTTGATGGCGCAAACACAGCTTGCAAATTTAAGTTGCTTGAAATCACCCTCACGGAGTTCTTAACTTTACTTTAGATTGAAAACTGCAAAAAACACCTAAGAATCAGTGTTGTATATGTATATGCATCATGGATTGGCAGCAAACTTTTGTATCAGAAGAAGATCAATCATGAGATCTGTGAAAGTAAATAAATTGAATTCATATTATATATTATGCATTCAATTCGGCCTAAGTTACATACAGTTATGTTACTAGAGTAGAGATACTTGAAGGGTTAATTCTGTTGCCATGCTTCAATTTGAAGAATGCTAACTATCAAGACATTTTGTTTGAACAATTTGCCTGGATTCTTTGCTAGGACTTGCATAAAATTATCCTAATGGAAATACTGCATTAGAGAGGATTTTAGTGCTAATATTCTCAAGAGTATTTAACATGTGAGTTACTCATGTGTTCTTAACTCTTTAAAATGCAGTTGAACCAATATTGTGAAGGGAAACTATCCAGAAATTTTAATCACTAAATAGCTATCTTTTGAAAAGGGGATTTTGTAGCAAGCCTCACTTTCTCCTTTGATTCTGTTTCAGGAAGCAGTAAGGCATATGCATCATCTATAGCATCTTTTGTAGGATTAAGTGTTTGTGAAAAATGATGTGAATGTGACTCTGATGCATCCCCCGAAGCCTTCAATATGCCGATGTCGTTACTTGAAGCGTCTTCTTTTTGGATTCTATTTACGGAAATCCTCATTATGTTGTAAACATATGACCATATATAAACTGCTCCAATCTGAGGTTTCCAAATGAACTCCAATAAGTTAATAACTTTCTTGGATAAGTGCTAACTATATCAACAATTGACAATTTAAAATTAACATATTGCATACCGCCATGGAAAGTGAAGCATAAGCCATCCCATACTGATAGCAAACATCAGAGTCTCCAAAAGGACTCCCACTCTCTTTACACATAGCAGGAATAATGATAATGGGCAAGTTCCCCAAATTTCCTGTTCATATTTACTCTAAAAAATGAGCTCAACCATAAGATGCATAAGGCAGATGATGCTGCGCAGGTTTAACACATATTATTAAAATTATAAACAATACATTGCAAACGTAATGCAGGCATCGGGACACCACTGGTGAAAGATATTTCTTAGTTTAAGTAGAACTTTATTGGGTACAATAAGCACATGACTCTCTTCAGTCAGAATTTAGGGTGGCATAAACCTCATATTAACATCGTTTCATAGGATGACAATTCCTTTTATTCTTTTTCATAATTTAAAATCTGCAGAAAAGTAAAGAGAAAGCCAAGAAGAGTTAAGACATAGGACAAAAATTCCGAATCAATGGAAATCTGCAGGTGACAAGCAGAGCTTTCATCTTCATGACTTGAGAACGAAGGTGGATCCTCTGCATTTGCAGGATGGTGTGAGAAGGAGAGAAAGACAAAAGGGTCCCACAGCACATGTTAACATTTTTTAATTTATTAAAAAAGATCTTGCAGCTCCCACTTAGATCTTGCAGAACTCAAAGTCTGTCTGAACAAAGTTATGCAGAAGTAAGATTACGTGTGTGGTTTGCTGCATTCATTTACTTGAGAAAAGTGTATACCAGCAGAACAGCAACCCAGGATGAGACCTTCCAGGTGTTGGGGAGGCCTTGTAATCTTAATCAAAATCCACCCTAAGGCCGAGCCTGCTACGAATGTGAAAAGAATATTGAACGGCATGAACCACCTAAACCACAGTAACAAAAAGTCACAAAAACATTAGTTACAGGATGCAAGCTTCTCCACACATAGCATTACAAATCAATACTCACAACTGAACAACACTCTCCAAGGTAATCGTTCTGGCCAGATTGATAGCCACCAGTGCAGGATTAAACACATAAAACACAAGCTGTCACAGAAGCAGAACCATTTTCAATAATCTACAAAAGCGAGAAAGTCAAAACAAAACAAAACAAAAACGATACTTATATCTGTAACCTGATTCACTTTCTTCCTTGCATCTTCTCCCAATAATGATACGTTATCCAGTGCAAGAAACAAGCCAACTGCAGTAACCAGTAACACTTTGATAACCGGGAAAGAAGCTACCGAAAGTAGCTGAAGAAACCCCATTATTCCGATTCCTCAGACAACCTTCGCCAATCCTTAAATAAAAGAAAATACGTTTCCGTGTAACAAAAATATGTATCTGGAAAAATACAAAACCCGAGCAATGGTCAGTCTCAAAATATCATAATAATAGCAATAACAAAAGTCACAAGAAAAAGGGCATTGAATAAAAAAAATAATTCTGTCCCATCCTCGTAGGACATGAAGACCTTGAAAATGACCGAACGCGTTCACGAACGTGGTGGAATTGGAGGAGCAACTCTACTACTCTTGTTAGTCACACCACACTGACATCATTAAGGAATTCGATTTGATCACTTAACGTGAACCAACAAAAAAATAAACGTGATATTATTATATTGTTATGGGTCAGCATTACATTAATTTCTAATTAAGATGTTTAGAAGTCGCCGAAAAAGGTGCTAGCTACTACTTTGAATCACCCTTTTCTTTGACATTGATCTGAATCAACTTGAAGTGGAATAAAATACAATTAGTAATTACAGTGAAACTTAGTTTATTATGTGTTCCTAATCATATTTAAATATACAGTGATAGATCCTACAACGAAATGATAATGATTGTATTAAATGGGTCAAACGATGGCGATTAAGAAACCACGTATTCAATTAACAACTGTATAACATACGTTCCATTATTTAATATTATAAACAGAAACAGAAGAAACAGGTACTTAAAGAACACGTGAGAAAATATTTTATTTTTCTTTGAGATATTTGGTGGTGCAATCAATCAAGCATGGTGTGGTAATGACTACATATTAACATGTTTAAAAAGAAAAGCCAACACCATCAAAAGAGCCGTACCTTTTTTTCTCAAGTACAAAAGTAGTTCTTTGCACTTTATCAATTTGGTTTAACTTTTAAGGCTTCGTTTTTTACCATTAAGGAAAGCAGAATATTTATAAAAATTTGATATATAAATTATGGTCAGAACTTTTATATTATCAACTGATTAGACCATGGGTTAAATGAAGTATTTTAATCAATGAGTTTTATATATAATTTTTGTGGTCTTACTAAAATTTGCTAATAATAAAATTAAATAATTTAGAAACATGATTATTTTTAGGCAATTATTTCAAAATAAATATTCAAATTATAAAAACGAACGCCCTTAGATTATGGTATATTACCCAAAGTCAGTGCCCCATGAATTGCGGGCTTGACTTTCCCAAATGCTTGATCGTGTTTCATCCGAGGATGTGAAAAATTGTTTTCTTTAGTTTTAAAATAAAATAATAATATAAGGAGAAAGTATTTAAATAAAATAGACGTAATGCCAAATTTGGTGATGAGTGTATGATATTGGATGAAGGTGAACCACAATCCATCTGACGCAATGAATAGATTTTCTTCTTCTTTATAAAACTCTTATTTCTTCGATGTTTATTTTCTATCTGTCACAAAATTATATGAATAAAATTTTCTTATTATATATACCTGCATTATACGCCAAAAAATATATAAATATTAAACTTGGATTTTATTTTTATTTTTATTTTTAAAGAAAATCTTCAGAAAAATGATAAATATTCAGGATAAAAAACGGTTGGGTGCAATTTTTTTGGAAGAACGTTGGGTACGGTGTCCTATTCGAAGACCACATTCATTGATGAATAGTAATTTGTTTGGACTATTTTTTGTTTTCATCACGTAATGGTGTTTCGAAAGGAGGGAAAAGTCCTTTATGAATATTTGGAAATTCAATATTATTTGTCAGATAATAACATGCATTTTTTTATAATGTAAAATTTTTTAGTTATTCATTTATTGAAACTAATCTTTTAACAATAAAACGAGCTATCTGTTGTTCTTCTCTTAACAACCAAAACCAGCTACTGGTCAATCAATTCATCAAACAAAACTCTAATTCTAACAACTTATGTTTATTACAGTTAGGTCTTTAATTTCCCTGAATCAAAGTATTGAAAACTATTCAAAAGCATTATAAATTATGTTAGCTCACAAATTTTATTCAAATACATCAATTTAGAAAAATTTGAAAAATAATGTTATTGTTTTAGGTAGTAATAATTGCTTAATAATTTTATTACTTTAAGCATTATTCAAGAGGAAAAGTAATAATTTGAGAACAAAATTATTACTAAAACTGTTCTATACATTTTTTATACATGGGTATGCGTATATGCATTTTCCCGAAAGTTGCAGTTATTATTCAATAATTAAAAAAAATATCAAACAAAGCTTAAAATAAGTAAATTATTAAATGATTAAAAAAATATTCTTAATTTGTTAATAAATGTTATCATAAATGCATTTTGTGGCTATTTATAACTATTATTAAATGTTAACTATATTTGAAGATTAAAAGTAGAGTACTTTCAAATTAAGAGATAAAAATAAAGCGATAGGTTAAGATTTATTAACCGATAAAAATAAAATTATTTTATTTTTGTGGACTTTTTTTATTGACAAAAATCATTAGAACCAAGTCAAGATTTGATATTCAACTATGATGTAAATTAATTTCAATTGATATTATTAAACTATTTATTTATCAAATGCAAATCAGTATTATTTACCCGTTGGCGTTTGTCAGAACTTTCTTAGATAGTGTATGTCAATTAAAATTTGCTTGTTTAAATCTGTAGTTTTTTTCTTATTAAAACTGTTTGTTGAGATCTTAGTAGCTACTTTTCTGTGGATGCCTACATGAATTATTTCTTCAGCACTAGTGTTATTTACTGATAATTTTATATTTAGTATTTTTTATATTTAATGGTAATTCAAAATCTTTATTAAAAATTAAAATTTAATAAGTTTTAATTGTTTTATCGAAATAAAATATTTACAAAAAGTGTAATAAATAAATAGATTGATAAAAATAAAAAAGTGAAACATAAAAGGAAATGAAAAATAATTATACTATCAAATTGGTATACAATAATAAAAAACAATATTTTACGAGAGTTTAAAATAAATGGTTTAAATATGTTTTTAGTCCCTACACTATTGGTCGTTTTTGGTTTTCGTCCGTCCCTTCTTCAAAATAAGGTACAATTTGGTCCTCGTTCTTTTCGAAACGTTCGTTTTAATCCTCAAAATTTTAGTTTTAGTCCTCATTTGTTGCTAAATGAGGACCAAATTTTTAAACAGTGTTTAATTTTCGAGAATTAAAACGAATATTTCGAAAAAAATAAGACCAAATTGTACTTTTCTTTAAAATAAAAACGAAAATCAGAAACGACAAATAATTTAGGACTTAAAACATATTTAACTCAAAATAAATTAATGTCACGCAGATCCCGTTTTATGACGGTAAGATCCACGTGAAGAAAGTGCAGCATAGCAATGGAATACGTCCATGTCATCACAACAGAAACCAACACCTACTACCATCTGGACTAAGGTATCTATACCAAGTTCGGATTACCGACAAACATGTAAAACCACACTTTCACACAAACCAATAACGTATATACATTCTAAACTTCAGCACCAAGTTAAAACCGACAACTTCATTAATACCAACCAATCAAATTCACTTATAGATAGACTTTTGTCAGTATACATAATGCATGTTTAGTGAAGTTTCTTTTTCTTTTGTTGAAAGTTCACGCAATTTTGATAAAGTTCGATTATATAAATATACGTAAATTTCATTTTCAAGTCATGAGTTAGATTTAAATTTAAATTTAAATTTAAAGTTTACTTTTTAACATTATATTAAAATTTGATAAAATTTATTATAATTAAATATTTTGTTTGTTTGATCTATTTGTTACTTGTTATCGACATATTTTTTATTGTGTGTTCTATAGAAAATTGCTAAAAATTTTGGCTCATGCACTTAGTAAAAAATATAAGTGATATGATTAATATAAAATTATAACTAGGATGTCATTAAAAGTTTATTATGTAATATCATAAGCAATATTTTTAATTTAATGAGGGATAAAATTAGAAATTTTACAAGGCAAAAGTTACATAAAAGGATTATAGCCGAACGTCCTATTGTTCGGTTTTCACCTCTACTTCAACTAAGTTCTCTTCTTCCAGCGCATCCTCCAACAGCGCATCCTCCAACAGCGCATCCTCCAACAGCGCGTCTCCCTCTGCTCACATCCACACGGATGATCATTGCAACGACAAGACGGACGTATAAGGACGAGACAACACAAGAAAAACACAGGGTAAGCTTATGTAATTTAATTCAAGTAATAACATACATTTCTCACATACAAACACATCAAACGCATTCCAACATACGATTCAATCAAACCCTAATACNAAAGTCACAAGAAAAAGGGCATTGAATAAAAAAAATAATTCTGTCCCATCCTCGTAGGACATGAAGACCTTGAAAATGACCGAACGCGTTCACGAACGTGGTGGAATTGGAGGAGCAACTCTACTACTCTTGTTAGTCACACCACACTGACATCATTAAGGAATTCGATTTGATCACTTAACGTGAACCAACAAAAAAATAAACGTGATATTATTATATTGTTATGGGTCAGCATTACATTAATTTCTAATTAAGATGTTTAGAAGTCGCCGAAAAAGGTGCTAGCTACTACTTTGAATCACCCTTTTCTTTGACATTGATCTGAATCAACTTGAAGTGGAATAAAATACAATTAGTAATTACAGTGAAACTTAGTTTATTATGTGTTCCTAATCATATTTAAATATACAGTGATAGATCCTACAACGAAATGATAATGATTGTATTAAATGGGTCAAACGATGGCGATTAAGAAACCACGTATTCAATTAACAACTGTATAACATACGTTCCATTATTTAATATTATAAACAGAAACAGAAGAAACAGATACTTAAAAAATACGTGAGAAAATATTTTATTTTTCTTTGAGATATTTGGTGGTGCAATCAATCAAGCATGGTGTGGTAATGACAACATTAACATGTTTAAAAAGAAAAGCCAACACCATCAAAAGAGCCGTACCTTTTTTTCTCAAGTACAAAAGTAGTTCTTTGCACTTTATCAATTTGGTTTAACTTTTAAGGCTTCGTTTTTTACCATTAAGGAAAGCAGAATATTTATAAAAATTTGATATATAAATTATGGTCAGAACTTTTATATTATCAACTGATTAGACCATGGGTTAAATGAAGTATTTTAATCAATGAGTTTTATATATAATTTTTGTGGTCTTACTAAAATTTGCTAATAATAAAATTAAATAATTTAGAAACATGATTATTTTTAGGCAATTATTTCAAAATAAATATTCAAATTATAAAAACGAACGCCCTTAGATTATGGTATATTACCCAAAGTCAGTGCCCCATGAATTGCGGGCTTGACTTTCCCAAATGCTTGATCGTGTTTCATCCGAGGATGTGAAAAATTGTTTTCTTTAGTTTTAAAATAAAATAATAATATAAGGAGAAAGTATTTAAATAAAATAGACGTAATGCCAAATTTGGTGATGAGTGTATGATATTGGATGAAGGTGAACCACAATCCATCTGACGCAATGAATAGATTTTCTTCTTCTTTATAAAACTCTTATTTCTTCGATGTTTATTTTCTATCTGTCACAAAATTATATGAATAAAATTTTCTTATTATATATACCTGCATTATACGCCAAAAAATATATAAATATTAAACTTGGATTTTATTTTTATTTTTATTTTTAAAGAAAATCTTCAGAAAAATGATAAATATTCAGGATAAAAAACGGTTGGGTGCAATTTTTTTGGAAGAACGTTGGGTACGGTGTCCTATTCGAAGACCACATTCATTGATGAATAGTAATTTGTTTGGACTATTTTTTGTTTTCATCACGTAATGGTGTTTCGAAAGGAGGGAAAAGTCCTTTATGAATATTTGGAAATTCAATATTATTTGTCAGATAATAACATGCATTTTTTTATAATGTAAAATTTTTTAGTTATTCATTTATTGAAACTAATCTTTTAACAATAAAACGAGCTATCTGTTGTTCTTCTCTTAACAACCAAAACCAGCTACTGGTCAATCAATTCATCAAACAAAACTCTAATTCTAACAACTTATGTTTATTACAGTTAGGTCTTTAATTTCCCTGAATCAAAGTATTGAAAACTATTCGAAAGCATTATAAATTATGTTAGCTCACAAATTTTATTCAAATACATCAATTTAGAAAAATTTGAAAAATAATGTTATTGTTTTAGGTAGTAATAATTGCTTAATAATTTTATTACTTTAAGCATTATTCAAGAGGAAAAGTAATAATTTGAGAACAAAATTATTACTAAAACTGTTCTATACATTTTTTATACATGGGTATGCGTATATGCATTTTCCCGAAAGTTGCAGTTATTATTCAATAATTAAAAAAAATATCAAACAAAGCTTAAAATAAGTAAATTATTAAATGATTAAAAAAATATTCTTAATTTGTTAATAAATGTTATCATAAATGCATTTTGTGGCTATTTATAACTATTATTAAATGTTAACTATATTTGAAGATTAAAAGTAGAGTACTTTCAAATTAAGAGATAAAAATAAAGCGATAGGTTAAGATTTATTAACCGATAAAAATAAAATTATTTTATTTTTGTGGACTTTTTTTATTGACAAAAATCATTAGAACCAAGTCAAGATTTGATATTCAACTATGATGTAAATTAATTTCAATTGATATTATTAAACTATTTATTTATCAAATGCAAATCAGTATTATTTACCTGTTGGCGTTTGTCAGAACTTTCTTAGATAGTGTATGTCAATTAAAATTTGCTTGTTTAAATCTGTAGTTTTTTTCTTATTAAAACTGTTTGTTGAGATCTTAGTAGCTACTTTTCTGTGGATGCCTACATGAATTATTTCTTCAGCACTAGTGTTATTTACTGATAATTTTATATTTAGTATTTTTTATATTTAATGGTAATTCAAAATCTTTATTAAAAATTAAAATTTAATAAGTTTTAATTGTTTTATCGAAATAAAATATTTACAAAAAGTGTAATAAATAAATAGATTGATAAAAATAAAAAAGTGAAACATAAAAGGAAATGAAAAATAATTATACTATCAAATTGGTATACAATAATAAAAAACAATATTTTACGAGAGTTTAAAATAAATGGTTTAAATATGTTTTTAGTCCCTACACTATTGGTCGTTTTTGGTTTTCGTCCGTCCCTTCTTCAAAATAAGGTACAATTTGGTCCTCGTTCTTTTCGAAACGTTCGTTTTAATCCTCAAAATTTTAGTTTTAGTCCTCATTTGTTGCTAAATGAGGACCAAATTTTTAAACAGTGTTTAATTTTCGAGAATTAAAACGAATATTTCGAAAAAAATAAGACCAAATTGTACTTTTCTTTAAAATAAAAACGAAAATCAGAAACGACAAATAATTTAGGACTTAAAACATATTTAACTCAAAATAAATTAATGTCACGCAGATCCCGTTTTATGACGGTAAGATCCACGTGAAGAAAGTGCAGCATAGCAATGGAATACGTCCATGTCATCACAACAGAAACCAACACCTACTACCATCTGGACTAAGGTATCTATACCAAGTTCTGATTACCGACAAACATGTAAAACCACACTTTCACACAAACCAATAACGTATATACATTCTAAACTTCAGCACCAAGTTAAAACCGACAACTTCATTAATACCAACCAATCAAATTCACTTATAGATAGACTTTTGTCAGTATACATAATGCATGTTTAGTGAAGTTTCTTTTTCTTTTGTTGAAAGTTCACGCAATTTTGATAAAGTTCGATTATATAAATATACGTAAATTTCATTTTCAAGTCATGAGTTAGATTTAAATTTAAATTTAAATTTAAAGTTTACTTTTTAACATTATATTAAAATTTGATAAAATTTATTATAATTAAATATTTTGTTTGTTTGATCTATTTGTTACTTGTTATCGACATATTTTTTATTGTGTGTTCTATAGAAAATTGCTAAAAATTTTGGCTCATGCACTTAGTAAAAAATATAAGTGATATGATTAATATAAAATTATAACTAGGATGTCATTAAAAGTTTATTATGTAATATCATAAGCAATATTTTTAATTTAATGAGGGATAAAATTAGAAATTTTACAAGGCAAAAGTTACATAAAAGGATTATAGCCGAACGTCCTATTGTTCGGTTTTCACCTCTACTTCAACTAAGTTCTCTTCTTCCAGCGCATCCTCCAACAGCGCATCCTCCAACAGCGCATCCTCCAACAGCGCGTCTCCCTCTGCTCACATCCACACGGATGATCATTGCAACGACAAGACGGACGTATAAGGACGAGACAACACAAGAAAAACACAGGGTAAGCTTATGTAATTTAATTCAAGTAATAACATACATTTCTCACATACAAACACATCAAACGCATTCCAACATACGATTCAATCAAACCCTAATACTAGACTGACTGTCCAGACTGTATGAATTTTGTGTAGCTACGACGTTCGTGCACCCGGGTAATGTAGTAACTGGAATTCTCATCAGCTGCCACCCGAGGTTAGTCCGTTCCGTCCAAAGTACCCCTAAGGACTAGGACCTCCTGCCGTTCCCACACATGACCTACTCTCCTCTACGTGAGGGCGAGTACTCACGGAACATCAGGATGAACCGTCAGCTAAGCATTGCCACATTCATACTATACAAATTCCAACATTCATCCAAGAGTCGTTCCTCCCTGGAACGCTCGTCCAAAATCCACAACCTTTAATTTCTCTCAAATATTCTTCATCCTTTATAATCTTTCCCTTTAGTGTTATTTTCATCATCAGTTCTAAAAACATAAAATACCAAACGTTCAGCCCTCTTCAGAACGAGGACAAACGATAGGAACGAGACCGAGAAGTCTCCCATTCCAGAATGGAATAAGACCGAGAGAGTCACTTTTAGGTTTAGGAATAATACGAGTACAATTATACAATACCTGACGATCGTTATTTACCACGTGAATCAGTTGAATGAACTGACTCTCGTAAGTTCAGGCCAATACTCAAAGAATAAATTAAGTACGGAGGTTCTAGGCCGAATCCAATGGATGTAGACACCTCAAGACGTTTAAAGAAATATATTTAGAATAATTCAATTACTGAAACCTAATGTCAGTCAATGACTTATTATTGTAAAAGTGTTTTACTTAATTTGTATTAATGCTGTTTTATCAAGGTTGATCAATTAGAAATGAGTACAAGCGCTTGGGTATAAGACCGAGCGCCACTCATTACGAGGGCTTGGGTTGAGACCCCTCACTAATTTAACTTATAATAGAAACATTAATAGTAATAAATATAATACAAGATGATGGAGATAGGGTTTAAGAATAACTAAGTATACAATTATACGTTTACAAGATTCTCAATTCCTCACATAACACTCAAGGGCATCTACGCTTGGTCGAACGCTCAAACATAGCACTATTACAAGAAGGCGTTCGTCCTCAACTAGAATTCTTCCCAAATGAAAGAATTCAATTTCAAAGAAGTTTACTAGAAATACCGAACGGTTGAGGACCGTTCAATGACGAACGTACATTATCATAGTGAGAATTTCATATTCAGATTTTCATTTATCTTCAACTCAATTTTCAATACATCATTTCATAACCTTATAACTTCATATAAAACATCAATTTACATATTTCATAAAATCCATATAATATTAATAATTCATACTCCAAAACGATTACTCATATTCACATTCATACACTTCATACATATCAACCATCATGCATTATATTCATTCATTCAAATAACGGATGTTCATATCAGACAACCACATACAGATTAAATTAAATAAGCTTCCCTTACCTGGATACGTGATTGAACGTCCTAAGAGTAGGTTTCTGGTTCGCCCGACTACAGCTTTCTACCCTCAACGATCACTTAACTCTTCCAACTAAACCGAACCACATAAAAATCAAAAATAACTTAGACTACACCCCTGCATGCAACCAGAACTTGGTTTTGCATGTAACAAAAGAACGAACGACTAAGGGGAGAAAACTTACCAGCTCAAACTTGAAACTCGTTCGGTTCAAGATGAAGCTTGGGACGCCGGGAATGCTTCCACGGTGCTTGAACGTTGATCGGAGCAGAGAAAAGGTGAGTTATCGTAGAGAGAAGGGAGAGTTTTCTAGAGAGAAGAAGGAGAAAATGAAAGATCAGATTTTTGGAAAGAGGGTGCATGCAGAGTGAGTGAAACGGAAACTTCCGAAATCAGATTTTGCTTCTCTCGTTGAGAACGAGCGTCCGCTCACTCGCTGACACCTGTCTTCCACTATCTGATTCTCTAATCCTCGTTGCCTGACATCTGGCGTCCGCGCAGAGGGTTTTGAGTGCGTTTTAAATGACTGACAGGAAGAGTTTTGGATGCGTTTTTCCAAGGTCTGACACATCCCTATTAAAAGAAAAATTAAAGAAAAAATCTAAAGTGCTTTACATTTAGAAGATCACATATTTATTACTAATATGATCATCATAATTATTTTCAATGATAAATTCAAGTATGCTTTTATATTCTATTTTCAACATGAATTGGAGTGATTAATATTTAAAAATAATATTTAATTGTACCGCAATTTTAGTTTTATATGGAAACATATTTTTACAATTGAAATAACTTAATTATATTGTATTTGTATAGGGATGGTCACTTTTTTTTATTACATCTATAGTTTGTGGTTGTTATGATCCACGAGGAAGAAAAAATGTTAGGACAAAATAAATTGTTCAAATATTTTGATTTATCAAACTAATAAGTTTTTAAAAAGAATGTGTTTACGTTGTGACAATGCTTAAATATGAATTATGACAAAATGTAGCATTTTGCTTCTACAATTTATACGTTTGTATGCTTTAAATACTCTTAAAGAAGCAGAGTTCTTTGGTTATCTTATTATGGCTTGTAAATTATATAATTACTCAACGGTCCAGTCAAAAAGCCAGTAAACTTGTGTACCTTTTTCAAACAAAAATGTTTGTCTGCCTTGCCACAAGATTTCACAACGAGAAAACTAAGTGGAAGTTTAATACTGTCGAAGTGACAAGTAAGTTGATGAAAAATATTTCATGTTTCCAATAGATACCTTTCTCTTTAAGGAAGGAAGAATAAGCTTATTTTAATTCAAATTATCTCAAGCTTCAACAATTCAACCCAACTTATTTATATAATCTTAGTTTTCTTTAAAAATTTCATTATTATTATTATTATTATTACAAGAAATTTTATAATTATCAATGAATTTTTATGAAGGAAAATAATCTTGTCAATAAACCTATATTTATTAAAAGATTTTACTTATAAATTTTAGAATTTAAATTATTGATATTGGTAATTAATTTGTTAGTAGGATACGTTGATAAATTATAATTTTTATTATTGACGAATAATTTCATTAGTAATATATCTAAGGTTAATTTCATGGATAAATTATAATTTCCATTATAAAAAAAATTCTCAAAAAATATGCTGGTAAAATGAGCAATAAATTTTTCATCAAATCTAATAATGAGAATCTTTTATATATTACCGGGAGACGATTGAGAAGAAGAATAAAAGTATGAGGAGAAAGAGAAAGAAGAAGATCAAGACGAGGCACAACAAAATTAGTAATTGAAATATTTTAGATTTCAACTTTTTTGTTTGGATAAAGCATTTTAATTTTTATTTTAAGGTAAACTTAATTCTATCTTTGAGTTTGTGTTGAGTTAGCTCAACATTTGATTTAGGTCAATTAAAAAACATTCAAGTTGTGCCGAATAAACATGACCTTTAGTCTGGGTTGACTCATCTCAACTTTCAACTAAGGTCGATTCATTTCAACGATCATTCCAAGTCAACTCGTCTTGACCTTCAATGTGAGCTAACTCAACTTAACATAAGCCAACTTGGATCGACCTTCGGTAAGGCTGCCTTGAATCGGTTTTGACATAGACTGTCTAGACTTGACCTTCGACCCGACTCGACTCTACTCGTCTCTTGACCTGCGTTGACTCAGTTCAACCCTCGACTCAACCCTTGGTCTGGGCTGACTTGGTTGTACCCTCGACCTAGGCTTACTTGGCTCAACCTTATTCTTGGGCTGACTCGACTTGATCCTATTCTCGGGCCGACTCGACTCAAGGCTCATCTTGACCGACTTAACTCGACCTCTTCCCAAGATAACTCAGCTTTACTGTCAGTTTAGAACCACTTGGCTCAACTTTGATCCGAAATGACTCGGCTTGGCCTTCAGCCCAAGTCTACTCGACTAGAGATGACAATGGCGTTGGGTACAAACAAAGTCCCACATCGGATAAAATAAGAGATGAACGTGAGTTTATATACACATAAGATACCTCCATTGGTAAGAGGTCTTTTGAAGTAGTACCAAAAGCAAATCCGTGAGGGCTTGACCCAAAGCGGACAATATTATCAGTGTGGAGATCTATGTGTGTGTTGAAACTCCCTACAAATGGTATCAGAGCCCATGGTTCAGGTTTGGTAACCGGGCTCAAACGAGTATGTCTTTCCATGATCTGGTGAAGCCTTGGCAGGGTGGCCAATGGTAGATAGCCAGATGAATCATGAGAGGTGGAGAGTAAGAGATGCTTAGTGTTGTGAACATGGATCGTGAAAGACGACAAAGAGATGCTTAGTGGTTCCGTTGTAGGGGAGGTGGAGGTGGAGAACCATAGTCCTTTGTTTGAGGGGAGGATATTGGGTACAAACAAAGTCCCACATCGAATAAAATAAGAGATGGACATGGATTTATATACACATAAGATACCTCCATTGGTAAGAGACCTTTTGGAGTGGTACCAAAAGCAAATCCGTGAGGGCTTGACCCAAAGCAGACAATATCTTACCGGTGTGGAGATTTATTTATGTGTTGAAGCTCCCTACAAATGGGTCGAGTCGGGCACGAATAATGTCTACCCGAAAACCAGTCCCACACAAAAAATTTAACACAATTTCGGGATGCTACTAAAAACTTAGATTTTTTTTTTCATGCTTATTCTAAATGTATTTATTTCGCATCATAAAATAAAATTAAGATGATTATTTATTTCATAAATAATTGTTTTACTCAATAAAAATTATTTCAAACAATAGTAAAACATTTAAAAATATTCAATAATTAAAATTTAATCAAAATACACTTGAAATAAAAGAAAATGTGTTTCGAAAGCAATCTCAAGCTCCTCACTATTGTGCATTCAAACCATCATCTGCAACATTATTTGTTCACATATAACACAAGTCATATGATCATCGGAGGTGGGAATCTGATGACATACCCTCTAAACATAGCCTAAACACATTCAAGAAGAGCTAGAGTCATCTATGTAAGGTAAAACAAAGCCCTTTCTCTTAGACCATCATGGAGCACCTCTAGTAGATTAAGAATATTTAGATCTTGTATTAAGGGTCAAGTGGTGTAGGATTTCTTTTTAGGCTTTGTATTAAAGGTCAAGTAGTATAGGATTTTTTAACAATCTTGCTTAAGTTATAAAACAATATTTACGCCCAGCTTAAGTTAATTATGGGTGATCAGTTTTGTAACCCTAGCTTGATGGAGGGTGTTCCACATGAGACATGGTGACCACATGAAAAACTCTAAGTGAAGAGTTTTCTTATAAAGGTAGTGGTCATATGTCATTTTTCTAGTGTGACTTAATTGCGGACAAACTGATTTCAAATGAGGCCCTCCATAGTTATAACAACTTATTGGCCTTTGCTGCCCAGATTGACCACAAGAATCGGATGACTTTGCAGAAGAACCTTTGAATCCAGAAGGAAAATAAGAAGGCCGAGAATAAGGAGTTCTTCTGGAATCAAAATTACCTCTAGATACGCTCAGTCCTTCAACCCTCTATTGTTGATTATGCTAAATTTCTACTTACTCTGCAAACCGAACATTATTAAGAAAGTACTCAGTGTAAAACTTCTGCTTAAAAACTTCCTAAGAGATAGGTGTACCACTTCTTTCTAACAACATCCTCATGCTACTCCACCAATGGCTTTCTTCCCCAGTCAGCAACTACTTTGAATAATTCAACCTGCTCTCGTCCGGACACTTCTTAGCATTGAAATTCCTCTCCAAGTCTTTGAAACACTGGTCGGCCTCATCTGGACTGCACTTCCCACTGAACTTAGCCGGATGATGTTGTAGGAAACTCTCTAAGCTCCATTCTTGCTGATGAATAGCAGAAGAAGTAGATGACCCAGTTGTAGTCTTGTCCTTCAACATCAAATCCACATACTGCTGTTGAGACCTCTCTGTTGAAATCCGAGTGGTCTCCAAATGTTGAAGAGCCACCGTATTCTGCTAAACTAATGCGACGTTCTGTTGTTGCATTTCCGTGATTATTGATTTCATCAATGTCGTGGAGTTAGGCGCATCCATAACCGCAAGTGAGGGAGGAAGAGACCTAGATGCCATCTTCCAATTATACAGTAAGAAAGAACTATCAGTCTAACTCAAGGGAACAAGGACATTATCTAAACCTAACGCTGACTACATCCAAAAGCCAAATTAGCATAGCCAAGTAAATAACGAAAACATACAATACATGATCGAACGGTAACAAATAAAATTTTCGGTCACAAGGTCAATATAAGACCAGACGGTCACTATGAAACCGAGCGGTCAAATACCATAAATAGAAGGGTCTAAATTTCAATCAGAATTGAGAAAAAAAAATCATCTCCGGTAAAAGTCATGAGTGTGCACCCTCATTACTTCTATCAAGACATTCTCTGTTCTTAAAACTTCCAGTTATATCTAAAATTTTACCATCTAAACTTGGAGAAAATGGTAGAACATACCATTTGGACTCAACTTTCCATAGTAAAGACACGGTAAACCCACAACTCGCAGGTCGTTTTAGGAACTAACTGCTCTGATACCATTAATGTAACATCCCAAAAATATAGTTGTAAACTATACTTAAGAGTTCTTACATTTACAATAAGATAGAACAGTTAGAGGAAATAAAGCTAACTTACAGTTATCCTAAAATAACCATAAATTAAAACTTTACAGAAACAATACTAATACACACCAAAAGAGCTTACCGATCGGTCATACAAGAAGTGTATCGACCGAACGGTCCTACACAAATACAACAGGAGTACAAGATCGAGCACTCTTCATACGAGCACTCTTTAAGAAACCGAGTATCAGCCTAAGACCGAACACTCTTTAAGCAATAGGGCGGTCATGAACTAAGGAGTCTCTAAAGAGACTGACTTAGTTATGACTGAGATCAGAACAAGGCCGAACGATCAACACTAACCATTTCAGCATTCTGCATAATTCTGCAGAACTTTTGTAGAATTATGAACAACACCCAACATGACCATTTCTAAACACTTTGGCTAACTTTAAATCCTCAAAACTTGAATCATATATCACTTCACACCTAATCATATATACTTAAACTTCAAAAACACCAAACTAAAGAGTTCCACGACAGATTTCACCTTAATTTACACAAAAATAAGAACCCAAGACCCAAAGTCAGGTTTCTCACTTTTCATACCCTACAGAAGAACTTAAAGGCTCTAACAAGTCTAACTAAACATGCTCAAACACAATTCATTACCTAATTTCGTTTTTAGCTTCAACTTCTCAATTCCACTCATTCACTTTCTTCAACCAAGCACAAACCGAACACAATTTCAGCAGAAACCAAACAGTTCACAGGTTTCAGTCATACATACAAGTCATTAACACAATCATTCAATCAAACATATAGAAAACGTAATTGAGTATGAGTTGGGTATCTTCCATGGACATCTTCAATAGCTTCCAATCCTTCAAGAACTTCTTTCATTGAAGGACGTTGAGTATGGTCAACCTTTAGGCATTTTCGAGCAAGTTGTGCTGCTTGTAATGCAGCTTTGGGTGAATATTGACCCTGTATCTTACCATCCATAATTGTTTTCAACTTTTTTTTGGAAGAGAGACAGGGCTTGGTCCATTCAACCAGGTCCTGCTGCCCTGATGGCCTTCTTCTGTCAAATGCTCTCATGCCTGTCAGTATTTCAAGAAGCACCACACCAAATCCATACACATCACTCTTCGTATACAACTTCCCTGTCAAATATTTATACAATCCAAACACATGTTCATTATTCCTTATTTTTAGTCTACCTTCCCAACTTCATCTTCCACAAAACATTCATTGCTTTACTGCTATAACATTAAGGTGTTTTGTTTTAAGGAAACTTTCTGTTTTCTTGTCTTTGACTTATTTTCACAAGACAATGTCTTTTTTCCCTGTTAAGTTTCTTTGAAATCAAGAAGTGACGTGTCATTTTACTTATGAATATGTGAAATAAAAACAAATAGTACTTCCTCAAACCAAATAAACCAGATATAGTTACCTGTTGCGAGATATTCTGGTGCAGCATTACCATAGATGCCCAGGGTATTTACAAGTGATTGTTCCCCAGGAAGCCCTTTAGCCAACCCAAAGTCTGCTATTTTTGCATTGTAATTCTGTACTATACAAAGCAATCGCTTATTAAAGTTATATGAGGAATTCAGCACTCAATTTAAAAATATCACCATGTGATATTATTCTTCAACTAGACACCGGCTCTATAGTATTGACAACCCTAAGAAAGAGACTATGAGAATGAAGATATTGCATTTTTCAGGTTGTATGTTAAAAGATGGAGTTAAACCTTTTCAAAATGAGTTTGCCCAGTAAAACCAATGATGGGGTCCAAATTAGTAAGTGCCCATTCATCCTGACTTGATACTGTATTTGCTTTGGATTCCAATACGACATACGAATAAAAACTAACTCACCCCGTCGAGCAGTACATTTGAGGTCTTGAAATCTCTGAATATGGCCTTATTTTCGTTGGCATGCAAGAAAGCTAATCCCCGAGCTGCACCGATAACTATTTTAAGCCGGGTGTTCCACGTAAGTGGTTCATGATTTCCTGCACAGAAACAAGACAAATAATATGAATTAAACTTAAAGTCAAGATTTGATTCCTTCAATCTGTTTTAATTGTCATCAGTTCATACTTTCGAAGAGATGACGCTCGAAGCTTCTCTTTGGCATGTACTCATACACAAGAAGAAACTGATCTTCGTCCCAACAGTACCCCAATAACCTGACCACGTTGGGGTGAGAAAGCCTTCCTAAAACGTTTATCTCAGACTGCATTTTCCAACCAATTCAAATGTTTATATAGCAACTCAAGTTGTTCGAGACGCATGATTAATGACACGGAAATTAAATGCAATATCACAAGTAAAATTACAACATGATAGAAAAGGACTTGTTCATCTAACTTTACCACATTGTAAAGAAAAGTTTGTACTCAATTGCTAAGATGCATAACATGATAGTGATTACTTTAATCTAAGGGCGGAAGTGTTTCAGTTCATTAAAAATTTAAAGTCAAAGTTTAAAAAATGTAAATGAAACCTGCCACTCTGAAAACCCTTGAGAACTTTCCGGGTTGAACATTTTGATGGCAACTTCAACTCCAAAGCATGGTTTGGCGGGGGTGAGGGTGTTCTCATCCAACCATCCCTTGTAAAGTCTGCCGAACCCACCAACCAATCTGTCGGATTTAAAATTCCCTGTGGCAGATTTTAGCTCCTCAAAACTGAACACCTTCAACTCAGGCCATTTCAGAATTTGGCCACCGGGAAAAGGAAGAGGAGAGCATTCGCTGTCTATGCCTTCTCTCACGGAAAACCTACTCTTTGTGACCGTGGTGGTTGTGGTGGTTCCGGAGAACTCGACGTTGCTGCCGTGAATGTCTGATGAACCTGAAAACAGAGGAACCGAACCCGTCATGGGAAAATTCGAATGGGAGGAAAAAAAGGAACGAATCATTTCCTGTTTTGGGATGAATTTAGAAAGGACACAGAAATTTTGATAACTTGCCTGGATAGTGAGGGCGGTTGAGTGAAGAGGAATGAAGTGATGGAACACCGGAGAAGCAGAGACCCATCTTATATGGTAATCAGAAACCTCTGGTTTTGGTTGTCACTTGATTAATCAGACTATGTCTTGGATTGCTGGCATTTTAAATTGAAGTTGTTCATCCCTACTGGTTTTAGATCAGACAATAATTTCTCATTCATAAAAATCAAGATTTGTCTGAGTATGAGTAAATAAACTTCGCACACCCGAAGACTTATGACATAGTCCTCAATATACCCCTTAAGCACATCCATGCCATCTGGTAAGCGCGTAAATCCTGACCCCACCAATCTCGAACCTCGTAGATAACTCAAATCATCCTCTAGTGGCGTCAATGTGAAGGTCGATGCTCGTATCCTAGATGATAAACTCCTTTGGAGCTTCATCTTTATTCTTTATACTCGTTGATATCCTTGCTTTACTACTGTGGCACTCATGGCAAATCCTTATTCAAGGTTCAATCAAAAAAACATGGCTAAAAAAGTTTAAGAAGAGTTAAGAATTTTCAAGGTAAAGCTAAATTCTTATTCATTTGCATCATCATGAAGTATTTCTAGACTATTATAAAATAGGTTAAGTAGTGTAGGATTTTCTTTTAAATAATAGTGTAGGATTTTTTAACATTAGTAAAGTTGTAGGACAACATTTATGCTTAGCTTAAGTTAATATTAGCAAAATTATAGTAATCAGAGAATGAAGTGATTTTGAGACTTGAATATTATTGGCTCATAATTGATGTTTAATATTTAGGTGTTTTTTTATGATTATAATTGTTATGCTTATTAATTAATGTTATTGTTGATTAAGTAAAATATATGATTGATATATTGTCATTTTAATGATTTGTGTGATAAATGTGATGTGTTGACTTGTTGATGGAAGGGTGGTTTAGGATTGAATGGGTGTGTGTTCAATTCTAGAATGAAAAAGAGTTAAGAGAAACTTTTGTTTTAATTGAATTTTAGGCCCAAAGATAAAAGTATATTTTTGTCTTTATTAATCGGTATAGAAATTAATATAAGGGGGTGTAAAAAGTAAAAGAATAAAATTAAAATCTAAAATTAAAATATTACGAGAATCTTTAAGAGATTTTTGGTGGTTAGTGGTATTTTAAAAAGTATATAAGATAAAATAAGAGAGGAAATCTTGATGGCTTTAAAAGATTAAGTGAGAGATTTTATTTCAACCAAAAAGATAAAGATATAAAGTGAAAAAAGATAAAAAAAAGAGAAGAGGAAAAAGGGGTTGCACATAGTTTTCCTAAAAACGAAATTGAGTGTTAAGGGAGAAAATAAATGTTTTCTAGGAGAAAAAGAGAAAGAGTTGTAGAAAACCTTAGTGCAAGGGAGGATTGGCCAAGGTATGGAGAAACTTATCATTGGTTATTTTCTTATTTGTTTTTATGATGAATAGGGTTTGCTTTTGATTATCTTGAAAGGTAATGTTGTTTTAATGCATGTGGATGTATGACAATATGTTTTGCATGGTGATAGGGTCATATCATGGTTGTGTTGGGTTTTTCCAATGGATATATGTATAATTTTGTTGGGTTATCCCATAATAGGATTTTATCCTAAGGGTATGATAATTGAGAGTTTTATCATGTGTGATTTGATGAAGTCCTTTAGCAATTCGTGTAATTGGATACCTCTGCAAGGATAGCCAGAGTTGAGAGCTAGTGTTTGTTCTTGTATGTTGTAATCATTGTTTGAATATCAATTTAGTCCTTTGTTATTTTGATTAAATTTACTCTTAATTTTTTTTAAAATTAAACAATTTCACTTATTAAAACCAAATTTAACTTTCATATGAATTTTATAAAGATATTTTTATTAAAACTGATAATTTTATTAAATACTTTTAACAATATTAACTTTATTTAAATTTATATTTTATATTAAACTTTATTTAAATTTCTGTGTTAAAATTTTACATTTGAATTTAAAATTTTTTATTATTAAACCAATTGTATTTGTATAAATATTATTGGTATATAGAGTTATACAAATATTTAAAATATAAATTTATAAATCTATATAAATTTATAAACAACTATTCGAAAAATAAATCAAATAAAAAATAATATTAAAATTTTGTGTAATAAAATATCAACACTATCAGACCTCATTAAAAACGCACCCAAAACCCCTCTGAACAGACATCAGGTGTCAAGCAACAAGGATCAGAAATCAGATAGTAGAATGCAGGTGTCAGCAGAGGAGCGGACGTTCGGTTTTAACAAAACAAAATTTTCTGAAAATCGCGTCACACTCTCTGCATGCATCTTCTTCTCCAAAATCTGATTTTTCTCAAATTCTCCTCCTTCTCTCCAAAAGCTCTCCCTTCTCTCTACCAAAACTCACCATTTCTCTTCTCCGATCTCCGTTCAGGCACCGTAGGAACACTCCCGGCGTCCCAAGCTTCATTTTGAACCGAACAATTTCGAGTTCTGAAACCGGTAAGTTTCCTTGTCTTTAGCCGATCGTTTCTGGTACATGCAAACCAAGTTCTGGTTGCATGCTGTCATCTGGACTGAGCCATTATTAATTTTATGTTGTTTGGTTTAGTTTGAAGTGTTGTTTAGCGTTGAGAGTAGAAAGATCTGTAGTCAGACGAACCAAAATCTGCCTTTAGGACGATCGTTCACACTAGAGGTAAGGGAAGCTTATCTAATTTAATTGTATGTTCTTTGCTCGTTCGATGATAATGAATGTATGTTTCTGAGTGGTTGAATGTATATAAAGTATGAATGTTGATATGATTGTTTATGTGAAATATGATTTATAAAGTATGAATATGAGTATTTACTGAGTTATGGATTGTATGAAGTATGCAAATAAATTTTTATATGAAGGTATAAAGTTATGAAATTAGGTCTTAAGAAATGAGTTGGAATGTCAATGATCATGGTATGAAATTTCCCCTAAGAAAGTGTACGTACGTTAACGAACAGTCCTTGACCGTTCGGTTTTCTAGTGAATTTGGTTAGTAGTGGATTCTTTCATTTGGGAAGAATCCTAGTTTAGGACGAGTGTCTGTACTTCGAAATATTGTGTTTGAGCGTTCGGCCAAACATAGTTCCTTCTTGATATCCTGTTATAAACTTAAGTATGTATATATATATATATATATATATATATGAAATTGTATATTTTAGTTATTCTTAAATACTACTCCATAGTATCTTAGTATAATTATCAGGCCTCTTTTCTATAAGTTTAGTACACCTGGTCTTATACCAAGTGTTCGTCCTAAGCAAGTGTTTGGTCTTACACCAGGCACTCATTCTATCTCCTTAAGCTAAATTTTTCTAATACGAGCGTTCGTTCAAGCCCTCTAGGGTTCGCTCACTATAGTGTTCAGTCTTTGACTGACATTCGGATTTCTTGATATTATACTTAATTAAACTAAGTATTCACAAGTGTTTGGTCCTTTCATGTGAATTATTTTGAGTATTAGTTTTGAATGCCTTGAAATATCCTTCTTCATTGGTTTCACTCTGAAGTCCTCGTTCTTGGTCTGGTCTTTTTGATGTTCTGATAGAGTTCTCAAGAGTCAGTTCATCGAATTGGCTCAATGTTGTAATTGACGTTCGTTCCATTCGTTTCTTGGAATATATGATTGTGCTCGTTATCTTTCTCAACCCGATATCAACCCCTTGTTCTTAATCTATTCCAAAATTTGAGATCTCGCGATTTCACTCTACGTGTTTGGTCTCGTTCTGAGTTCGGGTTGAACGTTCGTTATTTAGAATTCGTATGGATCTTTGTGCGAGGTGGTTAATGAGATACTTATTAATGAAAGATGAAGAAAATGTGTTATGGAAATGTTGTGGATTATGGACGAGCGTTCCGGAGAGGAACGACTCATGTATGAATATTGAAATTTGTAAGGTATGACTGTGGGCATGCTAAGCTGGCTGTTCATCCTGATGTTCCGTAAGTACTCGTCTTCACGTAGAGGAGGGTAGGTCATGTGTGGGAACGGTAGGAGGTCCTAGTCCTTAGGGGTACTTTGGACAGATAGGATTAACCTTGGGTGGCAGCTGTTGAAGGCATCCCAGTTACTACACCACCTGGGTGCACGAACGCCTGTAGCTACACAGATTTCATACAGTCCGGACGGTCAGTCTAGTAATAGGCTTTGTATGATGCGTATGATGAAATTTATCTTGTGTGTTGGATTGCTTGAAATGTATGTTTATGCATGAATTAAATTATATAAGCTTACCCTGTATTTCCTGTCGTGTCTTGTTTTGTATGTTCGTCTTGTCGTTGCAATGATCATCCGTGTGGATGTGAGCAGAAGGGGGCGAGCTGTTTTTAGATGTGCTGGAAGAAGAAAATTTGGTCGAGGTTGAAGTTAAGACCGAACAGTAGAACGTTCGGTCTGTAGTTTAAGTTTTTGTAGTGAGGTGGTCGTTCGATCACCTTTCCATTCTGTTATGTATGACCGATTGATGTATATTGTTTTGTAAACCATTCGGTTAGTTTTGTACTGCTGTATAGTTTAAGTTTGTAACTCTGTCTGTAAGGTCGTTCGGCCATAACCGTACGCTCTTCTAAATTTAAGACTGATCTGAATTATTATTAAATGTAATTATTCTATCATATAGTTTATACTGTATTTTTGGGATGTTACAAACACAAATACATTTAAAATTTTAAAACAAAATTAAAAAAAAATCAATGTAAAATATAAATTTAAATAAATTTAATCTTTAGTATTAAAAATATTTAACTAAAACATAATTTTTAAAAAGAACATTTTATAATATTTATATAAAAATTAAATTTGATTTTCAAGAAAAATAAAATTATTCAACTTTAAAAAGAATTAAAATTAAATTAAATTAAAATAACAAATATATGAGCCAAATTGAAATTCAAACAATAACTTAACACTGACTTGACAAGTCAATAAAATAATTTTTAAAACTAAATAAACAATTAAAATATAATAAAAATAAAAATAAATAAATAAATTATAAATTAATAAAATTATAAACAAACATATGACACGGAAAAAGATCTAATTGTTATATATTTAAAAAAAATAAAAACTCAATTGATATAATCAAAATAGAAAAACCTATTTCAAATTTTCAAACAAATACGAAATAACTAACTATTTTAACCTGATTAAATATAATGTTCGGTGTTGTTTTTGTCTTAAATCACATAAGAAAATTGTGTGCAAAATATAATAGGATATACTTTATCGGAAAATACTTCGTACTCTTCTGTGTAAACGTTAAAGTTGTGTGTCTCCTGTACAAATTTAAGGGTCTCTTTGTTTTTTCGGAAACTATCCAATTTGTGAAGACGAATTAAGAATGAAAGTGGTATTCATTTTGATTGATTTGTGAGAAAATAACAGCGAAGAAATGAGAGATTGCTTTATTCTTCAATCATAATATGAGAGGTGTAATTTGAATAAATTCTCGTATCTACCATTCCTTGCCAATTCATATTCAAGTGTTAAACCTAGTGTTTCTCATCTTTAATAATAATAATAAGTATAATAATAATAATAAATATAATAATAATATTAAATATAATAATAATATTAAATATAATAATAATAGTAATAATAATAATAATATTATTATTATTAAAATAAAAATAATAATATTAATAATAAAAAAATATATTAATTATTATTATTATTATTTCAATTTACTAAATTATTGTTTTTTTTACATTTTAAAAATTAATTTTTTTCTCTTATAAATATTTTTAGAATTAAATATAAAATTAACAATTATCATTTTATATTACTTTAATAACTAGGGGCATTTTGATAATCTTTAATTTCTATCAATTAAACAATTTTTTTTATCTATCACATCAATTAAATCCTACACTAATTCTCACAAACTTTACTTCCAAATCCACTCTCAATTACCTCCAAATTCATTCAAATAAACAACAAAAAATTTACCCTCAAATTTATCCACTCACTCTCCCCCAAATCATCTCCTCCAAGTGAACACAGCCTAAGTTATGTTAAGATATGTCAAATATTTTATTCACAGATATTAGACAATTAAATATTGTGTTAGTTATAATTTAGATATTATTATAATTTGTGCATATTTGTGCACCTGTCACTCCTTTAATAGATGAAGAATTGTGTGTGTGTGTGTATATATATATATATATATATATATATATATATATATATATATATGGTACTCTACCCTTTGAAATAATACGTCAAAATTATTCTTTAAACCTTTTAATATGATATCCTCTACAATACAGGAATCAGTGTTTTTTTTTCATTGAATATTTCTGATGTTTCTTCTGATAAAAATCAACCGGAGAAACATGATTCTGGAACTTCCATGGCTTCCAAGAGTTATATTTCTACTACTGTCGGATTTATGACCAAGTCAGGTATATCTAACTCTGCCCTTAATCTTTTTGTTGTTACTAAGGGTAGTGATTGAATAATTGATTCAGGTGCTACTGATCATATGACTTATGATCCTCATATATTTACTAATTTTTCCTCTAATTGTTCTAAAATTGTTATTATTAATGTCAATGGGGTCTCATCTCCTATTGAAGGTATATGTATTATATCTCTCTCACCCTTTTTATCGATTCCTGATGTTTTATTTGTTCCTATATTAAACTGTAATCTAATCTTCGTCAGCAAGTTAACCAAATCACATTCTTGTGTTGCCTTATTTTATCTAATCCATTGTCTTTTTCAGAACATTCATTCCAAGGAGGAGATTGTTAATGGTAAGAGAGAGTGAAAGATTGTATTATCTTGAAAATGTCTCACAACAAACCCATAAAAGAGGGTTGGCTTGTATGATCACATACAAGATAAAAACAAAAAGAAAATTCGGTTATGACATAGACAATTGGGACATCCCTCTTTTGGTTATTTAAAAAAATTATTTCCATCAATATTTCATAAATGCAATATTTCTGATTTTTTTTGTGAAACGTGTGTTATGCCAAAATATCATCGTGTTGTATTTCCTTTAAGCAATAACAAAACTGATTTTCCTTTTTCATTAATTCACACGTATGTTTGGGGCCCTGCCCCACAATCTACACATAATGAAAATAAATGGTTTATTAGTTTTGTTGATAATTGTACTCGGGTAACCTGGGTATGTTTGCTTAAACATTAAAGTGATGTGTGTGATGTGGTTCGTTCTTTCTATCATCTGATCGTTACACAATTTAACACATCTATTAAGGTTATTCGATCAAACAATGGAGGGGAATATTTTAAGAATGAATTAATAGAGTTCATGAATTAATAGAGTTCATGAACTCTAAAGGCATCTTGCATCAAACTGCATGTTCTTATTCACCACAACAAAATGGAGTGGCTGAGAGGAAAAATAGACATATATTAGAGGTGACAAGATCACTTTTGATAGATGGTAATGTCCCATCTCATTTATGGGATGAGGTTGTGAGCTGTGCTAATTAGTAGAACCCTTTCTAGTGTGCTTAACTTTCGAAGGTCTTTCGATGTGTTGTCTGATCATTATATCCTTCCTCCCATAGTTTATTTACCACGTCATATTTTTGGATGTGTTATATATGTTCACTTACACCCACATCAACGTACAAAGCTTGAAGAACGAGTGATCAAATGTATTTTTATTGGATATGGATAAACTCAAAAAGGTTATCGTTCTTACCATCCACCACAAAAAAATGTATATTTCTATGGATGTGATATTTAATGAGCATGAAATATTTTTATGTTAATTCTCCACTTCAAGGAGGCAATGAAAGTGAAGTGCATAATCATGATGTTAGTATGTTTGATATCTTAGATATAAAATTATATTGTGAAGATAAATTATCGTGTGAGGATCATTTTGTAGGAAGTGAGCCAATCCTAAATGTGGGCACTTCTTTTTTGGATAATACAGTGTATTCTGATCATAATCAATTGGCTCAATCTTCTCCACAGGTTCAGCTTGACTCTTTAAAGGTACCTTCTGATCCTATCTCTAATAATGCTAATTTAGATGAAATTGATTCTTCTCTGCGTGAGACCACTAGCACACCAAACACTGAGTCTATTATTGTTCACTATATTCTTCCACCTCGTTCTAACCGTGGTCAACCTCTAGCTAAATATGAACCAGACCTCCAAGCCAAAGTTAAATATCTCATTAGTAAATATATGTCATCTTACAAGTTATCTCAGTCATATGCATCATTTGTATCTCAATTATCTTCAATTTCTATTCCTAGTAATATACAGGAAGCTTTGGCAGATCCTAGATGTACCAAAGTAATGGTTGAGGAGATGACAACTTTAGAAAATAACAACACTTGGGATATTGTGTTCTTACCAAGAGGGAAGAAAACTGTGGGCTACAAATGGGTCTTTACAATTAAGCATAAAGCTGATGGAATTATTGAGATGTATAAAGTACGACTTGTGGCTAAAGGTTACACTCAGTCTTATGGTGTAGATTACCAAGAGACGTTCACACCGGTAGCCAAGCTCAACATTGTGAGAATACTTATGTCGCTAGTTGCAAACCAAGATTGGCCTCTTCTACAATTTGATGTGAAAAATGTTTTCCTACATGCAGATATTTCAGAAGAAATTTATATGGATTCTCCACCAGGCATGACAAATTCAATTGGAATGAAGGTTTGTAAATTAAAGAAGACTCTATATGGATTAAAACAATCCCAAGGAACATGGTCTGGAAGGTTTACCAAGTCTATGAAGGTTTTTGTCTATAGAGCAAGTAACTCTGATCACACCTTATTTTAGAGGAAAAGGAAAAATTACAACTTTGATTATATATGTAGATGACTTACAGGAAATGACCAAGATGAGATTTTTAGCTTACAACAATACCTTGCATTTGCATTTAAGATGAAACAACTTGGAAACCTCAAATATTTTTTGGGTATTGAAGTAGCTAGATCAAAACATGATATTTTTCTATGTCAAAGAAAATCACTATTGACTTAGTAACGGAAACTGGACTGTTTGGGAGTAAACCAGTTGATATACCAATTGAACAAAATCATAAACTCTTTCAATGCTCAAATTCAACAAGCATAGACAGATCTAGTGCTGAAACAGAATTCATAGGCATGACACTAGGTGTATGTGAACTTTTGTGGATTAAAAATGTGCGATCAGATTTGGGCTTTAAACCAAATGAAGCTATGATTTTGTACTGTGACAATACTTCGGCTATAGCAATTGCTCACAATCCTGTACAACATGATAGAACAAAACATGTGGAAATTGATAGACATTTCATCAAAGAGAAGCATGAAACTGAAATAATTTCATTTTCTTTTATAAGATCAGAGTTACAGTTGGCTGTGTTCTCACCAAAGGAGTGTCAAGAAAATTGTTTAATGAGTCTCTATTCAAGTTGGGAATGTGTGATATTCATTCACCAACTTGAGTGGAGTGTTAAGTTATGTCAAATGTTTTATTAACGGATATTAGATAATCAAATATTATGTTAGTTATAATTTAAATATTATTATACTTTGTACAAATTTATGCACCTGCAATTCTTTTAATAGATAAAAGGTTATATAATCCTTGTATGTATATATTATCATTAATTTATAGACGAAAGATTATAGCATCTTTTATATATACTCTATCCTTTAAAATAATACATTGCTTTTTTAAACCTTTTAATAAGTTCAATATTTAAAATTATTTTACACAAAATTTTTGCCCATTTCCCAATCAAGTGTTCTTAATTATTGTCTTTACTAGCGGTATGCAGTTTGTCACATTTACATGAAAATTTTCAATTAAGATATAAAGCTTTGATTTATGGTAATACGAGACAGTGTAAACGAATAGGATAGGAATATATTAATATATATATATATATATATATATATATATATATATATATATATATTATATTAATATAAAGTGATGGTGACGGTTATAATAGAATAATTGTAATGATAGTGGTGATGTTGAAAATATAAATCAATGATTGAAAATGAAAATAATGAAAGAAATAACGATTTTCTTCTGATTTCATTATTATGTAATTATACTTTTCAGTGGAGATGACATCACATGAGAGTAATAGTAAAAGTTTGTTATTAAACTAGTGGGATCTGTTTCAACAATTATGGTAAAATTAATAATGATAGCAATACTCTAATTGTGACTGTTGTAATACGAACACTGATAATGATAAAATAATAATAATAATAATTAAAAATACAGCTTGTCGTAAAATCATAATACTATAATATGTATTATAGTGATAGTAATTACAATTTATATAAGATGGTGAAAGAATAAAAGAGAGATCTACTATTCTATTTTATTGTATCATATAACAAAATAACTATACTAACAAAATAAGAAAATTATATGTCATTGTTGCTTATGCAATTAATTAAAACACGTAATAGTTATTTTATCATATTATATCTTTAGTATCTTGATAAATATATTTCAAATAATTGGATTTCCTTCTTTAGCAAGCTACGTATAACTTTAAATGATTCTTAAAAAATATTTTATTAATTATTGAAATACTAAATAATAAATAGTTAAATATGTTTTTACTTTTTAAATTTGTACATAAAATTAAAATTTGTTTATATCTTAAATTTTAATATATTTTAGTTTTATATAATTATTTTAATTTAATTATGTTAAACTTATTTTATAATATCAAACACATTTTATAAATAAGTCTACATAAATCTAAAGAACTAATGTAATTAAATTAAATGAACTATATTTATTTATTTTTAATATTTATGAATCAACGTGTATTAAAATTTACAAAAAAAAAAATCACTTTCATGTTAAAATTTAAAGACAAAAATATATTAAACCTAGTAATACATACCTAAAAGCTATTAATTGCGAATGATCTAATGTGTAAAGAAAGTCAATAATCCAATAATTCCTTAAAATGTGAGAGTGTACATATGCGTAGCCAGAGTTGTTGTAAATGTGAAAGTATTACATGGTCTTCCAACATATTAATTTCTTCATAAGAAAAATATTAAAATTATGGCCCATCTCTAATTTTAATCTCTGAAAATTTTAAAATTATGATTTTTGTCCTCGTTTTAGTGTGTGTCGAATTTCACCTATTTTAAAATTTTGAGATTTAAAAATTGAAAAAAAAAACAATAATTTAATAACTCAAAAACAAATTTAGTAAATTTCTGGAGGAATAAAAATATATTCAAACCATATTTTTTATAAGGCGTTTTTAAATTTCAATAAATAAAAGTTTAAAATGGCGTGGCACCTTAGAATTTGTCTTCTTACATTTTTTATAGCAGAATTAGGGTTTAACAAATTCAACCCTTTTGCATCTGCCATTGTGGGTTTCTTCTGCAATACGATTGAATTTCAATATAGGTAATGCTGCATCACTTTTTCTTTCTTCGTGTCTGTTTGTTTTTTAATTTCAATTTGAACGCCTACTTCGAACTCCGAGAAATCAATTTTTTTGGTAGCTTACTGAACTTACCTTGACCTCCTGCAATGATGTATTATTTTTGGGGGGATTTTGTGCGTGTGTAAATTTCCTTCTTCCTCTTTTTAATATTCTTCATTTTTTTATATTAATTTTTGGACAAAAGTAAATGAACGATGTGGCTTGTTCGGAGAAGGGTTCCTTCAATTGGTTTTTTAATTCTCCTTTTCTGACCTCTTATTTGTTTTCAATTTTTGTTTTGGGTCGGTGTAGTAGGTTTTTGCGTGTTCTCGTGTGTGTGTGCTTAAATTTTGGAGATGAGTGATACAAAAGAGAATGAAGAAGCAGGGCAGAATGTTCCGTTGGCTGTGGAAGAAGTTTTGGCTGAAGCACAGGTTGAATCAGAAGTTTTGGCTGCTCCTTTGTCCGTTAGGGATACTTCAAATCATGCTGAAAATGGGAAGGTAGAGGCAGAGGCACCTCTGGAGGATAGAATTGTGAAACCAGAAGCCAATTCAGAGTGCATTCCGCAACAAGATGTCCTAAATAGTCAAAATAAAATAGAGTCGATCCCTGTAATGGAAAATGTTCCGGTTTTAAATAAAACTGAAGGTGAAAATGCATTAGATGTGAAGAGCAAAGTAGAAGAACTTCCTCAGAGTGATAAGGACGTAGCGAATGATTCTAATGTTTGTCAAAACAATGCTGATCCTGCTGAGATGACTGTGGAGGTGAAGCCCAAAGCTTTCGAAGCGGCTGAAAGTAAAACTTGCAATAATGGGGACTCCAACTCCGCACACCCCATTCATAACGAACCTAAAACGCCTCATGTTGTTCAGACCGATATAAGAGCTGAAGTTAAGAGTGGATTAGACGATGAGAATAAGTATAATGAAAGGCAGGCTGCTGTTGCAAATGCAGATAATGGAAACTTGATCTCACCAAACTTGTATTTTCTGGATCCTGAGTATTCATATGATGGTAATGAGTCGGGAACAGAAGATGAGCAGTCAGCTTTTATGAAGGAGCTTGAAACATTCTTTAGGGAGAGGAGCATGGAATTCAAACCACCCAAGTTTTATAAAGAGGGGCTTAATTGCCTTAAGTGAGTTATACCAGTTTGTTTAAGTTTCCTTCTACATTTAAATATGGAACACATAATCCAAGCTCTGATATATTACTTTATCCTAATTCTTAATTGGCTGGATATAAGGCTATGGAGATCTGTTAACAGACTGGGCGGCTATGATAAGGTATTCATTTTCCATTATTCTGCTGAAGCACTAATGCAACTTTATGTAACCAATTTTATGTGAAGTCAGAAGTATATGATCACAAGTAAATAATTAGATTAGAGGACCTTAATAATTCCATATGGTGGCTACTAGTTTGGCTCTTTCACAGCGTCGATTTTTTCATGGTTCTTCCTTTTGGGGACGTAAATATGTTAATAGTGGTAGCTTTTTAGCCAATGCAAGTAAAATTAAGTAAATAATTACATAAACGCACATGTTTACTCTCCCACACACGCAGGAGCAGAGAGATTTACTTTTTTATTAGGCATTTAGCATGAGTTATTCTGATGCCAGTTTGTGATATACCACGTTGTTAAATAACAATGTCTTTATGCTCAATATGTTTAGTATGATAACTAAATCTAATTAAAAATACTATACGGGGGATGAGAGAGACAACATCTTGAGATCAACGATTTCAAAGCTTACTTGATTCCCTTGACAATAGCATTTTAAAAATTAGCATTCAAGTGTGTTTGACGAGGGAGGATCGATTGGTTTGTGAAAATATTTTCAGTTTTCACAAATAATTACAAAAAAGGCCATCCTGTTTTCACATTATTTGTTTATTTGAAATATTTGTATAGTGAATTGGTAGTATTTTTGTGTAGTGAACCACAAACCAAAGAGGCGCCCTCAAATACAGTTATGAATTTAATGTTGCCATAAAAATCCTAAAATCTATTTTGTTTGATTAAATTTACTTTGGTTTGGAAGTCAGTGAATAGTTGATAATGAAGCATTTAACAGTTGTAACTTTTCCTGTCACTTGTAAATATCTGTACTACTGAATTTACTTGCATTTCTTAATTAAATGTCAGTTTTATTTTCGGGCAATTGGGATGCTTTCGAGGTTGTTTCTTGAGGCAAACTAACAATAATTACTCTAAATTTCAAGTTTGTTTAGTTCAAACTTCAGAGAAGTTGTTTTAATTGTTGCCAATTTACCAAGACTTATGCCTAATTGGGGTTACATTTATGAATAGGTCACCTCATGTAAATTGTGGCGGCAAGTGGGAGAGTCTTTCAAACCTCCAAAGTAAGGAACAACAAGCAATTTCTTGTCTCAATCTTCTTGGTGGCTCTGAAAAGCTTTTGCTTAGCTTTTGTTTGGGTTTTATTGAATGTTAAATTTTGTGTTTTCTATGTATTTTACAAGGACGGTGAGTCATATTCTGTATTGGAAAAGTTGTTGAGAAAAATTAAGTTGTCCATCTGAGTTCTAGTTCTTGATGGAAAACAAACTGGGTTGGATGATTTTATTTAATATGCATGCTTGTTTAGTTCCTTTATTGATTAGAAATCGTAATTTGGAAGCACTTTTCATTATTATTATATGAATTTCTCTTACTATTTCCACATTTCTTCAACATTATTTTTAGTTGTACTTCATGTTGTTCTGTGTTTTTTTGGGGTGGGCCGACACATATGGGTGATCTGGACAACTTGTGGTTATTTAATGACATGTGAAAATAATGCTCTCTGTTCTTAATTTTTGCAGGACATGTACCACAGTTTCATGGACTTTTCGGGTTTTTTATGAGAAGGTGATTCTAGATTAATAAGGTGTACATTAGTCTTCAGCTCTTTCATTTCTTCTAAAAGATTATTTGGCAAATATGTTTTCGAGATATCCAGGCTGCCATGCAAACTCAACATTCCTGTAAAGCTTAGAAGTAGATTGTTTTCTTTGTCACAAAAGTGTAATGTTGATCTAGCTGACATACATTTGCCCAGATTTCTTTCCTCATTGGTATGGATTGAGTACTACGCTATATTATCTTAGCTTTATGTTGTGATCCTGCACCTATCATTATCTTTACGTGTCATATTTCTCTTGGTTATAATTATTACCAGCATTTATAATAGATTTTCAAATGACTAAAGTATAATATACACTTTCGCGTAACTAGTAGCATGCTGCATGGTGATGGAAATTTTTATTCTTCTTTTGGAGATGTTTCTGCCAGCTTTTATGTAAAACCATATAAAAAAGTAAGATTATAAACTTACGGCATTTGATAAGAATGGAATTTAAACAATGAATTGTTAGTTTCAATTATACAGTTTATTTCTAAAGTTTATGTATTGAATTTTTATTTTTTTTAAAAAGGATGGAAAGAAAAAGCTGTCCTTTCTATGATTTTACCCTTGATTTCTTTTCAAGATGTAGTCTTTATCAATTGAGATTATTGTATATTTTGAAATGTGAAAGCAAATCATGATTTGCATCAAAATATGGATGTTTAGTATGAAAAGGCCACATAACAGGTGCACGATTTAGTGTTTTAATTTTGACCACTTATGTAATATCCGATGTCCTGACTAGATGCTTCTTTTGCTTCTCCCAATGAATGATGCTGCATTGTTAGTTTTTTATTTTTTATTTTTGCTCATCTTGTAACTTAAATGTGTAAAATTGATCAATCTTTATCAACTACTACTGATTAAAATTGCATTCTTTAAGAAGTAATGTAGATGGTGTTATCGAGTATTAACTACTGCCAATAACAAGCTTTCTACTCCTTGGTGCTGGTGCATATTAATCCATTAAAGAAAAAGCATTCTAATCAAATTATTGTAAGTTCATAACTAGTATGGACTTTACCACTCTAGATTCCAAAAATATTGTGTAATGCTTTCTACGTTCCCTTACTCCCTACATGCTCTTTGGAATTAACCAGTACATAGGTGCATTTTCTGTTGGCCACAATATCTGTTCTTTAATCATTCTTGTTTTAGAGTTCAATGACATATGGGCTTATTTAAATAGCATCTTGTCTATTTCGAAACTGTCAAAACAATATCAAATATTATGTAAAACTATAAATTTTGTTATACTCAATCTATTTCACTGTTGTTGTTTCTTTTTTTATGCTACTCCAGGCTCTTCTTGACTATGAAAGGCATAAAACAAAAGGTGGTGAGCTAAATGTGCCTATTACTTCTAATTCAGAGCCAATGAATATTGAAAATCAGGTACTAATTATTTGTTTATTTCATTTTCATGAGCAATAATATAATGGCCAACTGTGTCAATCTTTTGTATGTTGACTTTATGAACTGCTAGACCATTCTCTTAAATAAGATATGGATATGTTGGAAAACCGCATTAGGCATCTCCATTTTTATAATTTAACCTGCTGCTGTCTGTATATTGTAATAGGATGAAATTCCCATGCACATTCTTTGAAAGTTATTTGTCTTTTTTATGGATGGGACTATTTTATGATCTCCCTATGGGTTCAGATTGCTGCACATTTTCTAGTACTTTTAATTGCTGATATGTGTCATTTCTAATGATCAGTTGAAAATTAAATGACGTAGTATTATTACTTGTTGGATTGAGCATTTATCACAAAGCCAAAAGCTATCACTTATACTTTGAACACAACTCTTTCTATATAAAAGCATGAAATTCTAAATATCACTTTTCAATTGGGACTTGACCCACTTCGTCTCCGCCACTGAACAGTTGATGCACTCTACACTAATATCTTCCTCCGCAATTGTCAATTGATGCAACCTGCAAAGGTTTTCCCCCTCAATAATTACCACATTGGGAATCAAACTCATGACCTTGGATTTGATGTCAATTGTTGGATTGAGCATATAAGGCCAAATGTTATAGGTCATAATCAGACCTTAACCCTTTCTACTCATGAGGGTAGCAGTCCAAGTACCACTATTCAATTATGACTTACTCCATCTGACCTACGCCATTAGAACAATTGATGCACCTTGTAATATTATCTTATAGTTGCTTCCTTAGCAAAGTTAAATTATACGGAGAGTTGTCCCCTCTCCCCTTGAAAAAATGCTTCTTTTTTGCTTCTGGTCATGACTATGTCTGGCATATTTCCTCAATAACTGGTGTAGGTCAGATAGAATAAGAAGGTTAACTGTGTTATAAGGGAGTAGGACCCTCAATCATGTTGATAATGAAATAGCTACTTATGTTCAGTAATAAAAAAGAGGATAGGAAGGATGTTAGAGTCAGCTTAGGATTGGGACGAGGAAATTGGAAAGGAGAGAACTGTCTCTCAAATAATTGGGTTAAGGAGGGTGGAATTTCTCTCTTTTGCAGTACATGTGCTCTTGATCTTTGTTCAATATGTTATTTAACCAGTCCAGTGTTTGATGTGTTTCATAATAAATTAATCAGATTTTCTCGTACACTGGTCCAGTTCTACCAGTCTATTTCCAAATTATATCTTCTTCCACTCCCTTAACGTTAGAAACGGTGACTTCTAAGCATAGGAAAGTAATGAATGGATATTGGATTTAAGGCATCATTAACAAAGTCGTCTTTTGTGTTGAGTTAATTTTTGAAATTGAATTTCTACTTTGCAAGGCACTAAATCTGTTTACTTGCAGTAGGCTTTGCTAGTGGAATATGTATGTCGTAAGCAGTAGTACTGTGATGATTACACTTATTTGTGTCTTACAATCCCTCTTGCCTGTTAAGTGTGTCCAAGGATTAGCTTCATCAGGTAGGGCACGTAGAGATGCTGCGGCTAGGGCTATGCAGGGTTGGCATTCACAACGTCTTCTGGGCAATGGTGAAGTTAGTGATCCTATTATTAAGGTCTGGTTAAATTGTGCTGGTATGATTCATATTCTCCTTAATTTTATTTTTACTGCTAAATAATTGTTTAATAACTTGGTTTTCATAGGACAGGAGCTCTTTGTCTATGCAAAAGCGTGAAAAGCAGCTTAGAAGCATCAGTATGATCTTCATCATAGTACTAATATTTTTAACTTATTAAAGTGCTGTATGATTCTAAAGATTCCACCCCTAACTTATTTGCTCAGATGTACTTAAACGCAAGAAATCATCAGACATGGTGAATGCAGTCAAAGTTCCTCACAGTAATAAACCATCTAAACCACAGTTAAGACACGTTACTTTCTTTCTCTTTTTATCATGAACGATTTGTACTTAATCAAAATCTATTTATATAGTTGACAACCCATAAAGTGTGCTATTAATTTATATTCTTGATAGAGGTGTTTACTTGCTTTCTTGTTCATTTGCTGACATACTTGCCTCTGTCGGTGTGTATGATGGACTAAGACTGGACACATCTGTGGTTGACATTGGACCTCCTGCTGATTGGGTAAAAATCAATGTGCAAAAAACTGTAAGTTTATCTTGTGTTTGGATAGAATATAATCTGTTTAATTATGTAATTTACTCATCAAGAGAATGTTGTGTACAGAAAGATTGTTTTGAGGTCTATGCTTTGGTTCCTGGCCTTCTGCGGGAAGAGGTAACAAAGAGTTATTTCCTTTTTCTCTGTAATAATTCTGCACATACGTTGAAATCTTGGCGTATTATTTTTATTGTTTTGTGATAAATTGGCAAGGATACTAGTAGTCTCATCCTCCTTTTTATATATAATATATAAATATATGAACTTAATGCATTCAAAGGTGACCATGCCCCTTTTTAACAAAATACTGTATAACAATGCCATGCTATATTTTTTTACTCTTAATTGTCTTTTCCTTAAAAAATAGTGGTCTTTTCGTCTTGGTCTTTACACTTTGTTTTTTCACCTTAGTCCTCGACGATTTTTGGAAAACCATTCCTGTCTAATTTGACCGCTAAAGTAAATTTTGATTATATCATCAAAGGTTTAATGTCTCAATAGGTTTCTATTTTTTTTAGAATTTGAAATAGGTCTCTTTATTTTTTGGCGTCTCAATTGGGTCCTTATTTTTGTTAATTTGATGCAAATAAATCCTTTCCGTCAATTTCATCAAACGGCGTTAATGAATGTGTGACGTGGCCTTACACGTGTCAATACTTTCCTCAGGCCACGTCACACATTCATTAACGCCGTTTGATGAAATTGACGGAAAGGATTTATTTGCATCAAATTAACAAAAATAAGGACCCAATTGAGACGCCAAAAAATAAAGGGATCTATTTCAAATTCTGAACAAAAATAGGGACCTATTGAGACATTAAACCTATCATCAAAAGAATTGTTAATCTACAATGCTGACATCATAAAAAATGTCAGTCACTATCTGATGTGATAAGGAATTAAAATACATAATATATTTATAGAAATCAAAATTAAAAACAAAAAGACATATTTCTAGAGACGAAGAACAAAAGTTACAAGTTTTGAAGGAATAAAGTTAAAAATAAAATTTATAAGAATTAGAATAAGGAAATTAAATATATTAGTAAGGACTAGACGTAGGAAGTAACTTGTTTAGAATGACTAAAACATATTTAAGTAGATGAAAAAGTAGCTTCTGTAACTTGTGAATTTTTATAATAATAATAATAAACATTGTGATATTTGAACCAGGTTAAAAAGAAGGTAAATTACTTTAATGGCATTTATGTAAATTTCCGACGAGTGATAATAAAGCTTTAAAATAGGCCAACTGGGTTGCAGCTATAGGTATGGTTAATTTGACATACTTTTCTACTATTAGTCAGGCTGTTTGTTTTTAACACCTCTCGGACACCTCTTGACAGACACATTATATTTACAGAACATCTCACGAACTCATTTTGAAAATTAGTTAAATCAGTCGTATTAAATATTAACATAATTTACTTTTTAAACTTTAGTTGTATGATGTCTATTTTCATCGAAAACTTTAATGTTTATTATTATTTATCTCCTTAGGTCGTAATAAATTGTTTTATGTTTACTCTGCAATTTTTTTTGTTTTAATTTTTTATAAAGATTTGTGGTCTTCATAAATACATTATTACATGATGTGACATTTATGATTTGAATTGATTTGATAAATGGTATTGACATGACAATGTTATGATAATGTGATTCATATTAACTATGAAGGTCAAATTATCGGCAGAGACGATTAAAAGAAAAATTGTCATGGACTAAAAATTTAGAATTAAGCCAAACTACCCTCATTTGTCAAGAGAAAAGACTTAATTTAAGTCTTCTTTTTTTTCCTAACGATATTTCAATCACATTTGCGTTTAAATTTTTTTTTTCAAATTAAATATTATAGAAATTACAGTAGAGTGTTTTCATTGACCCATTTTACATTTTCCTATTTCTGGTATTACCTTTTTTGTAAGATCTACTAGTTGTGAAACTTTTCCTTTGTGCTCTTAGCTTGTGATGCAATAAGCTATAAATTTAGAAGTGTAATTTACCAAACTGCATTTGAACTGTTTTTAATGGAGAATATTGTTCACTTCATGGAATCAGGTGCGTGTTCAATCAGACCCAGCTGGACGCCTGGTCATAAGCGGTGAGCCTGAACATTCTGACAATCCATGGGGGGTCACACCTTTCAAGAAGGTATATTATCTTTTGCTATGATACGAAGGATTTATTTATTTTCAAAAATTGTTGTTTCAATCTTTGATTTCAAACTTAATTTGTCAACAGTGTCTTTGTATGTCCATGGATTATACTTTCTGCTATTTTTTTCTGCCTACAAAAGTTGTGAAGTTGTCCTTTTATAACAAGCTGTTAGCACTTATTGACAATAAGTAGCTTGTGAGATTTCCATATTTAAACAGCCATGTTGGCACATTTAATTCAGCCTTTTCTATTCTTCTAATCCAAATATTTTAATTAACTCAGGTTGTGAGTTTGCCTTCAAGAATTGATACTCATCAGACTTCTGCTGTGGTTACTTTGCATGGACAATTGTTTGTTCGAGTTCCATTTGAGCAATCCGAATAGAGATGATTCATAGATTCCTAAGGAACCAAGGTTCCATGATTTATAGGATAGTTTACCTGAATATGTATTCATGTCAAGTTCTACTATGAATTTTGTTTATATTTTATTTATATTTTTCCACCGATTTTCTCAAGTTGAGATTTATAATTTTAACCATGTTAATATCAGTTTGGTAAGGTTTCCTAGCTGTTGAAAATCAAACCATAATATGCAGTGGCAGCATTGGATCTCAACTAAACTCAGCTAAATTTGCTTCATTATTGAAACTTCTTGCTACCAAAACGAACTAATATTTCCCCTGTAAATATGCATTAAGTATATTTTATCATTATAATTTACTTGAAATAATTAATTGTAAAGATTTTTCTAGGTTGTGATTTAAAAAATTACTGTTAAATATTATAGCTTAGTGAAATAATTTATTAAATATATTTTTTGGGTTATATATCTCATTTATTAACTTTTAAAAAATAGAAATAAAAAAATTAACCTAATTCTATAGTTATCAATGCTGAATTAGTTTTATAATATATATATCATAACAAAGTTTAGTAGTTTTACTTTGATATAATCAATGAAACCAAAAACTGCAGTCAATATTAATACTTAGTAAATAATAATTTTAAAAATTAAATAGTTAAACACGTTGACCTATTTAAAATCGAAGTTGCCGTTCTGGATATAATTCATATATATTTGAATTTAGTTAATTTTACATAAAATTAAAAGGCATCAAGATAGAAAAATGTATTATAAACTCTCTTTGAAGCATAAGTTTTTGTTGCGATAAATTATTGCACTAAAGCGAAAAGATTGAATGTGAGAATCATTAAAAACGCACCCAAAATCCCTCTGAATGGACGTTAGGTGTCAAGCTGAGGGGAGTCAGAAATCAGATAGTGGAATGCAGGTGTCAGTAGAGGAGCGGACGTTCGTTTTAAACAAAACTGATTTTTTTGAAATTCGCGTCACACCCTCTGCATGCACCTTCTTCTCCAAAATTCTGATATTTCATTTCTTCTTCTTCTCTCTAAAAAGCTCTCCCTTCTCTCTATCGAAACTCACCATTTCTCTACTCTAATCTCCGTTCAGGCACCGTAGAAGCACTTCCGGTGTCCAGAGCTTCAGTTTGAACCGAACAGTTTCAAGTTCTGAACCGGTAAGTTCTCCTGCTCTTAGCCGTTCGTTCTCTGGTACATACAAACCAAGTATTGGTTGCATGTTGTTATCTTGTCTGAACCACTATTGGTTTTTGGCTGTTTGGTTAGTTTGAAGAGTTGTGGAACGTAAGGTAGAAAGATCTGTAGTCAGACGAAGCGTATTTTGTCTCTAGGACGATCGTTCACGCTCAGAGGTAAGGGAAGCTTATTAATTTAATTTGTATGAATTTTGTATTGCATGAACGTTCGTTGACTTGATTGGATGTGAAAAATGATTGTGCTATGTTATGATACATGAAATATATGAAATTTCTATGTTTGGATGGTATGACATATGAAAATTGATTATCATATGAATGTATAAAATTGTGAAGTTATATGTTGAGAAATGAGTTTGAATATAAATGATTTTGGTATGAAATTTCCACTATGAAATCGTACGTTCGATACTGAACGGTCCTTGACCATTCAGTGTTTCTAGTAAACTTGGGTTAAATTGGATTCTTTCATTTGTAAAGAATCCTAGTTGAGGACGAGCGTCTTCTTGTGGTAATACTATGCTTGAGCGTTCGGCCAAGCGTAGTTGCATCTGAACATCTGGTGATGAACTTAAATTTTGTAAATATATGTATTTGTATATCTTAGTTATTCTTAAACATTACTCAAATATTATCTGATTATATTTATTAAGCCCATTTTCTATAAGCTTAGTATCGTTTGGTCTTATACCAAGTGTTCGTTCTAAGCAAGTGTTTGGTCTTACACCATGCACTCGTTCTAGTTCCTTAAGCCAACTTCATAATAAGAGCGTTCGTTCAAGACCAATAGGGTTCGCTCACTATAGTGTTCAGTCTTTGACTGGCATTCAGATGGTTATTGGTGTTTAGCTACTTCAAAGGCTAAGTATATTTATTAACGTTCGGTTTCATCATGCAAATTCTTATAAGTATTATTCTTTGAAGTGTCTGTATTCATTGATTTCGGCCTAGAGTTTTAGCAATTGACATCATCTTTGAAGTGTTCATTTTGATCTTCCAAGAGTCAGTTCATTTAATTGACTCACTTCGTAAGTTACACTCGTTCTAGTAATTCTTGTCATATATGATCTTACTCGGTTTCTTTCTCAACCCGTTGGTAACCCTCTTTGATCTTAATCCGTTCTGGACCTGGAGACCTCTCTGTCTCGCTTCAATGGTTGGTCTCGTTCTGAGTTTAGCGGTTGAACGTTTGGTATTTTAGTACCTTTAGTAACCTTTGTACAACTGGTTAACTTGAGATGATTGATAATGAAAGATGAAGAGAATGTGATATGGATAAAATGTGTTGAGTTATGGACGAGCGTTCCGGGAAGGAACGACTCATGAATGAATATTGGAATTTGTAAAGTATGAATGTGGTTATGCTAAGCTGGCGGTTCATCCTGATGTTCCGTGAGTACTCGTCCTCACGTAGATGGGAGTAGGTCATGTGTGGGAACGTCAGGAGTTCCTAGTCCTTAGGGTTACTTTGGATAGATAGGACTAACCTCGGGTGGCAGCTGATGAGGGTATTCCAGTTACTACATCACCCGGGTGCACGAACATCGTAGCTACACAGATTTCATACAGTCCGGACAGTCAGTCTAGTAGTAGGCCTTGCTTGAAACGTATGTTGAAATGTATCTTATGTGTTTGAATGTGAGAAATGTATGTTTATACTTGAATTAAATTACATAAGCTTATCCTGTGTTTTCCTGTGTTGTCTGGTTTTGTACGTCCGTCTTTGTCATTACAATGATCATCCGTGTGGATGTGAGCAGAAGGAGACGAGCTGCTGGAATAGGCGCTGGAAGAAGAAAATTTGGTAGAGGTAGAAGTGAAGACCGAACAATAGGACATTCGGTCAGTAGTTTAGAATAGTAAGGTGGTCGTTTGATTACCTTCTCTTTTGATTTTATTTGACTGTTCGGTATAAACTTTTGTAAACCGTTCGGTCAGGTTTGCTTATCCTGTGCAGTTAATTTTGTAACTCCTTTATGTAAGGTTGTTTGGCCATAACCGTACACTCTTCTTAGTGTAAGACTGATCTGAATTATTGGTAAATGTAATTATTCTATTATATAGTTTATACTGTATTTTTGGGATGTTACATTGAATGAAACAAAATACTTTTAATAAATTTAATTTTAATTTATATTATCATGATAAAAATAATATTCTGAAAATCAAATTACTAAAAAATGTTATCAAACAGTTTAATTTTTTTATTGCCTGTGTTATAGAATTTTACACCGTCATATGAATTTTAAACTAGTGATTAAAAACTTAATCAACTAATAGATGATATGTTTTAGATAGGTAATAATGTCAAAAGTAAATTATTTAAAAATATGTAATTCAAACCTTAACTATTAAAATAATGATATAATAAAAGTTATTAAATAGGAAAATGATACTTGAACAACCATTTTTGACAACATTTAGACACGTGTTCTCGTGTCTAAATGTTGTCAATAATGGTTGTTCAAGTGTCATTTTCCTATTAAATAATGTATAAAATATTACTAAAGAAATATAATATTTTAACTTTAAAAAATGAATATAAAACATATATCTTTTACATTCAAAATAAGCTTAAAAATCTAAATTAAATAAACCATAATACATATTTTAAGTTTTGATAAAACACAACAATGTTCATTAGCAGTAACATATTTACGTACAAAATAAAAAAAAAATTATGCGGTGTAAAATTATATCAACATGAGATGTAAATAGATTATGTAAATCAGAAGTGATTTTATTTATGAATGCAATATTGCAAGTTTTATTTTTCAATTAATTTAAGGTGAACATTAATACTGTATTTAAGAGTTCTCTTAGTTTAGTTTTATATGTTGGTATTTTTAAATGAAGTTGCAGTGAATATGTCAAATATCTTTTTAGTTTTCTTAGAGATATATACTTTATTTATGTTAATTTTATGAGAGACATTTATATTTTGAAGCATATTTGGAAAAAGGTTTTAAAGAATTAGGTTAAAGAATGAATCTTCTTTAGTCTTCCATGATTTTTGGGTTATAATAACTATAGTTTGTATATGTGTTTTAAGGCTAATTTTTATCATGAATTTAATATAAATATTATTTCATTTTATTTTTTATTTTTAATAAATTTTTATATAATAAAAAATAATTGATAGGTTTTAAAATGTTAATATAATTGAGATGTGAAAATTTAACATAATTTTTTACTTTTTAGAACCTACCAACTCCACATTATTTTTAAAAATTGCCATAAAAACTCTCCACATTCTTAATGAATGATTAAATTTAATATTTTGTAATCTCAATTCACTTTAAAATTTTATATAACAATATCACTTATTTTATTTATTTAAATTATTTTAACTTCAATATTTTATTTTTATAATCTTTTGTTTGCTTTTATTTATTACTGTTGGTGAATAAACTTTACTGTAACTTTTTTTAAAAATAAGCATAAATGTTATTATAAATTTATATAATTATGCGCAATTTAATTCTTATTGAATACAACTAGATTTATTACTATGCTTGTACCAAAATGATTACATTTAGAAGGGTTTTCTTACATTAATATATGTCCCCTTTTTAAAATTTTTGAAAAACATTACACTCATGTTACAGCAAACATTAATGTAGTTTAAATTAGAAACTAACTAGGAATAAAATTGTTATTTTATTGAAAATTAGAAACAGTAACGCATTTGAAATTCTTTTAAAAGCTAAAATTGCAATCATTTTAAGATAGAGAAAATATATTTAATTGGATTTAATCAATAACCATTTCTTTGCAAATAAAAAATTACAAACGTTTAAAATTTTTAATCAATAACCGATGGTTTGCAAATAAAATTCATCAATTACTTTAATAAACAATTTTACCAAACTACAGATATAATAAACTAGTTTAATAATTTTCAATTATCAACTTTCAGTTAATGTTTCAACTTTTAGCCAGTTTCTGAAAACAGAGCCTTAAACTACTATATTAGTAAAACAATATGGGTATAAACAACCAAAGAAGAGAAACTCTTCTAAGTTTCTACAAGAACTGGTACAGAAGAAAACTAACTGAAAACATGCATTGGATTGAAAACCAGCAGAGTTTCTTTGACAATTTACAGTGGTCATACTGAACTGTCCAGTAACTACTGTTGGGGGCAATTGATTTCACAAAACATAATAAATTGGATATATAATTAACAATTATATAAGTTAATGATAAAGCCTGATAATCTCAAAAAATAACCATACAAATTTTACAAATTGAAAACTTTTTGACATTCATAGTAGAAAAAATCCTCAGGAAGTTACCATGGATGCCAGGTCCAATTCTTCATCCGAGTCTATCACCTCTTCGTAATCGTAATAGGCATTTACCTGCCCCCACAGATCAAGGATACGATTATTAACTTTGAACAACTTTTATATTACAATCTGGAGTTATAATGCAAATTTAACTCATTAATCCAAGAATTAAGATCATTAGACGTCAGGATGATCATATATTCAATGATATTGTGACGAGTTAAGATTTCTTTACCTTCGGCCTGGGAGTAACAGCTGAAAATCCATGAAATATGGGATTGTCAAAATTCGGGGGTTCAAGGACAACATAGGAACCTTTGTTGTTATACCTCTTCTCTGTTGCCTGAAGGAAAGATAATTCTCACGATAAAGAAACTCCAAAATTTAACAAAGAAATTTATTGATTTAGTTTATTACTTATTGCTTGACAGAATTAAAACAGGAAAGTACAAGAGATTATCAAAGCTCATGACAGATAGAGATCCTTAAATGAATGCAGCCTTATCCCACAGACAAGAAGGTTGCTTCCACAACTAGTGAACACTCACTATTGTATCAAGGCCCACTCACAACTATTAATTGAATTCTAGACAAGTTGTTTTCCCTACTTATCTATATCTTACAAACAAAGTCAGCATTCAGAAAGCAGAACGGCAACTGACCAGTGACGTATGTTATTTTATATGTTCATCCACTCGATACATGAATGGTGCTATCCTTTCACACATACACCCTCCCATACCCAAAACAAAGATTTTAAATCAGTAAAATCTGTGTAGGCTTGCAGTATACAATTTAAAATGCTCTGCTATTTAAGGAAAACATTTTGGAGCAATCCTGAGCCAAGATAACTAATAACCAACCTGAAACTGTGGGTAATCTGGAGCACTAAACACAGTGACCAGCTTTCCAGAATCTACAGTATGGTCAATGGTGTAACCTTCATCCATTCCATCTAGACCATCCCTTTTCTCCCTAGCATCTGGGCCTTCATGTGATCTGATGATCAACTGAAAATTAAAAATATGAGCGACCATCCATATATCAGCAATAATTATAAATAATAAAACAAAAAAAAGTAGAGAACCACGATAAAACAGTCGAAGCAGTCAGCATTTAGTTATTTTAAAGTTTATTAAACATTAAGGTTCAGAGTAACATACACCCGATTGCTCATATAAACAAGCAGCCTAAATCATAATTTAGCTAGGCACTGAATAAAGCTTAAAATTTGAAGCAAATATGTAGACATGGAACACGATAAAAATCTAAATAAATATGGGCAAATAATTATATATTAATAAAATAAGTTATGAATAGAAGTATAAAATAATCGACATATATGCAAACACAAATATATATTGAACTTGTGCTTGTGTTAGGAGTCCCATACTGAGTAGGATGAGATACTTGGTGTGATACTTAAGCCTTGAGGTTCTTCCACTGAACGGACAGAAAGGACTACCTATAAGCTGGGATTAAAGTGCAAACCGAATAATGATAGATGGGTGAAACCGTTTCAAAGAGAAAAAAACAACCACTGGGTCAATGTTGATAGAGTGAAAGCTAGCATTAAGTTGTCAAAATGAGTTTGCCGAATGGACTAGCTATGAAAGTCCGAAAAACAAATCAGAACAATACAATTGTGGCTTAAATTTGATCTGTATCTTTGGGCTGGAACGTTTAGCCTGCAGCCGATTGGGTGAGACTATAGGCTTAGACTCACCAATTTTATAAAGTAATAGCTATATTTAAAAAAAGAAGTGTTATTATGAAAATATTAAAAAAATATTTCATTGAAACATATACATGTATTATAATTTATATATCAAATCATAATATCTAAAATTAAAATTAATTTCATTATATAACTTAAATTTTACAATAATATTTATTTTTAACTTTTTTCTAAAGCGGCCAAAATGGTCTACTGACTAGGACCGAGCTAAACCTAAAAAATGCAATCCAGTTATATAAGGGTCGGCACAGATTTATTAGGTGATTTGTCCTACCAGACCAGGTCGGTTGTTTTGCCACCTATAGATGTCGTGAATGTTGACCCTTAAAGGGCGTAAAAATGTTAGGAGTTCCATATTTATAAGGATGAACTACTTGATATGGAACCTGAGGCTTAAACTCTCTCACCTAATGGACTTGTCTTTTGTGGTGGACCCTCCTCCTGTGCTTAAGTCCTAACATTATGCTTATAAAGTGTACAACTGAAGCAAACTATGTAGTAATTTAATCTGAAAATTTCTGTTCAAAGTTAGTTTCAATACCAGTGAAAGCAATACATGTAAGATAAACATAATTTACTTTCTTCAGTGTAGTGCTTCAAAGCTGTCACTTTTCCACCATGGTCTACTTAGCTTTAGTAACTAAGTCAATAACAAAACACATAAAAGCTTGGTAACCATTGTAGAGAGGGACAACTCACACATAGATCTCTACAATGGTAAGATATTGTCCGCTTTGGGCTAAGCGCTCACGAATTTGCTTTTGGTATCATTCCAAAAGGCCTCTTACTAATGGAGATATCTTATGTGTATATAAACACATGTCCATCTCTTGTTTTATCTGATGTGGGACTTTGTTTGTATCCTAAAAATCTTCCCCTCAAACAAAGGACTATGGTTCTCCACCTCTCCTACAATGAAAGTCTTTTTTATCCATGAGTATACCATGGCCTGTAGACCCATGGTCACACTATTGAGCATTTCTTGCTCTCCACCTCCTATGATTCATCTGGTTATCTGCCACCGACCACTTGTCAAGTCTTCACCTTACCATGGAGGGACGTACTCGTCTGAGCCCAGTCACCAGACCTAAACCATCGGCTCTGATACCAATTGTAGAAAGGGACAACTCACACATAGATTTTCATAACAGTAAGATATTGTCCGTTTTGGACTAAGTCCTCATGGATTTGCTTTTGGTATTACTCCAAAAAGCCCTTAATGTGGTTCGACGAACAAATGCCTACGTCCACGACTACACTAGGAAGTATATTTATATTTTGGTGTCGTTTATTTCTCTCATTTCTCTTTTATTGTCTTGTTCCTAACAACCATAACATACTTATGTGTCCAATTGTTTACATCATTTCAAGTAAAACTGATGGAGAATAAAGGTGCATTATTGATGTAGCCGAGTCTTAAATTTGTATTGGTTGAGTGCTAGACATTTAGCTACTTGACTAATTACTCTATAGATGTTATAAGTCACCTTAGCCTAGGAAAGTGCAATCTTGCAAATAGTGGGATAGGCAAACAGTTATAGAAAGTTCAAAATCAATTAGAGAAGTTATTAACAAAGACCCTGTTTCCATAAACTTCTTCATAAACACTGATAGAAAAAGAAAATATAAAGGAAAAATGAAATAAGTTGCATAAGTTCAAATCAACTTTGTGGATAAATTGGATAATGCTAGCTTCTCCAAAAAGCTAATTTTAACTCGTGTAGAAGTTATTCATCCAACAAGTTCTAAGCACTTAATGATCCAGCCTGTTTTAGTTACATATTTTATCTATATATAATAAATTTTTTCTATGTAACTTCAACAAAATGAAAATATCAATAGAGAGAACTAATATATTGAAAGACTATTTTTTGTTGTTCTTTCCTCCAAGGAATAGATTTTTGCACACATTAAGATTATAATTCGTTCTGGTCATATCTGATATTAATGACCTGAATGAGACTAAAAGAATGAGACTATCCCTAATATCAGACAATGCCACAATCCCTAAAACTCTGTTCTGTAAAAGAATGAGACTTAAAATGACCCTACATTACATTGTCTTGGACTAAATTTTTCCACCCTCACCTACTCGAATTGACCTTAGCTCAGAAACAAATTTGATTGCAATTGAACAGCTAAATGCATAAGCTCATGCAATTTTATGAGTCAGAACACAATTTTAACTATGAACTTCTACCTACCTAACTTTTTTCATAATTTCTAACTTTCCATGTAATCTAAACCTAATTAAATTCTTGGACTGCATCAAATACCCTAAGTTCAACATAGGTTTCAATCAGTAATAGTATCATTGTTGGCTAGCACCGCAAATAAAAGCAAATTGACCAGCCAACCAAGGTCCCAAATCCTGATCTAACAACTTGCTTTTACTTTTTGGGTTTTACTCCTTTTATCTCCCCACTTGTCGAAAGTTTTCTGAAACAATAGCAATCAGTGTCTAACGAATTGATTTTTCTTTCCTTTTTCCCTAGATAAACAATACAATCATGTTATAAATCAAACAAAACTCTGAAGTAGGTAAATGATGATGCGTGCTCAAATATCAATGTCAATAATTATTTCCACAGAAAATATGATCTGATAAAATTTACTACAAATAACTTCTTAAGGAATTAATATAATGATTTGATATAATCCACAAAGACAATCAAACACATCACCATAACATTAAAAAAGTAACTTAATTTGTTACCTTTAGTTGGTACTTCTTCAAAAATTCTTCAGTACAATCAGGACCCCACAACAAGCCAATGCCTCTTTCTTTATTTGGGGCAAGACCCAGATTTTTTGATGGATCAGACCACAAAACATCGCCAGGAATCAAATTTGGACCTTCCCAAGGAGGATCAAGAACTGATCGTCGAGCCTTAGACAATTCTTCCAAGGAACCAAGTGATAGAGTTTTGCTGTCATGATTGACATTAATCTTACGGTTCTTCTTTCCTTTAAACCTCTTTGACGGCATCACAGTTACACTGCGGAAAAGTCCTCCATGAGCCGTGTATACACACCCTGCTATAATAGAAGCCAAAGGAAGACCTTCAAAGCACCCCAAACATTTCCGGTACACATGCTTACCTTTATCACCATACTTTACCATTACTTCTTTCTCAAAACCATAAACTGAGGTACAGTATTTTGATTCATGATTCCCTCGTAGCAGATATATGTTATGTGGCATGAATACCTGACACAATAGTTATAGTGCCATAAATATCACAAAATTATACACAGGAATTACCCCATTCCTCAATGATCATAACGAAATAACCCTAGTTAAATCTTTCAACAGCAAGAGACTTATCTCATTAGATGAAGTTAGCTATATCAGTTCAACAAATTACAGTAAACAATTAAGACAATCAACATAAAAGATACTAGCATCTATTTGTCTAAACTGTAAAACAAAATGTTAGGCATAATTTACATCAACTTAAACTCTGCACATTAATCATTTGAACTGTTATGGTTGATCCCACAAAATACAGATACACAAAAAGCTTTTGAACTGAGTCACGCCAGACTATTCAAGGAAAGCAGTAAAAACAGAAAGCACAAAATCCAAAAGTGAAACTTCAAATTCAGAGAATATTATTTAAAAGTTTGAAAACTTCCATCCAATTCATTCACAGAGAATCACGAGTGATATTTCCACACATTTTGTGGAAAGATCTTTACATCGTCAACCAATGTGAAATCATCCTTGAGATCACTCTTAAGATCATTATTATAAAAGTCAACAAACTTACTTCACATACTTATGTGTAATTGAATGACGGCTTACAAAACCTTCACACTATTAGTGCATTTAAATCAAATTCAATAAAAATAAATAAATCTTCTACTTCAGCAAAATAAGATTGGAGTATCAAAATATTGTTGGTGAAAATATTCTCAGCCCAAGACCAAAGATTAATCTCTTAAAGTATTAAGAAACATCATCTATATCTACAAACTGGAAAACTAACTACAGTCATTTGATAATCTGAATTGATACAGTACATTAGCAGCATAAATTCCACCATGCACGAGGTGGTTTTAAACTACATAAATCAGGTGAAAACAAAAGCTTTCTTTTGCCAAACAGATTTACCTTCCAAGCCAACAACAGCAAGAAGGTTTCGAGGCCCCAGGCTCCTCGATCCACGTAATCCCCGTTGAAGACAAAGATTCGATCTCGGGAGGGGAAGCCGGCATCTTGGAGAAGGAAGAGAAGATCATGGAGTTGTCCATGAACGTCGCCCACCACAACAACCGATGCGGCCGATGGAGAGCTATCGTTGGGACTAGGGCGAAAGGGGTCTATAGTGACGCAATTGGGTTCCTTGTGAAGCATCTTGGAGGCCATGAGGATGAGCGAGTCGAAGACTTTGACGGGTAAAACCGAAGGTAACTCTGACGGAGGAAGATTCCGAGAACACCAATCGAAGCACAGCATCAGGTTCTCTACCCAATCCATGCTGAGATTTCCATCTTCCGGCCACCATATTGGTAAACGCAGTTCTGACGGCGGAGAGGGATGCGAAGGTTGCGGACTAGGCGGAGACTGTGGCTGTGGGTGCGGCTGTGGCGTTTCCTCTAAGTTGGGGACGATGCCGTTTGTGGTTGCGGAATCAGGTGGTGCTGCTGCTCCTGCTGAATCAGCTTGCAGGGTCATGGTAGATGAACGGAGTTGCAGAGATTTTAAACCACGGCTTGGGTTATATATACACCTTATTTTCGTACTAAAAAAATTATTTTATAGATTTTTTAAAATCTATCATTTTACTCAATACTTTCCGTTTTTATTTATGTTATCTATTACTTATTACTTATTACTTATTACATAGACTACTTATTAATCTAAATTTCTTTCATTCTTTATTTATAAATATCAAAATAAGTATAAAGTATATAATAAATTGTATTTTGTATGTAAGCTTATGAGAATGATGTTGAAGAGTTACTTTCTCTTAAAAGAAAATGAAAGGAAATATAACATTCTTTGTCAATTATTATTGAAGAAAGTATTCAAGAGTGTTAGAAAATAAGTTTATTAAATTTTGCAATAATTCATTTGGTTAAATAACATTGCTAGTATTTGTATTTGTCTTAATAATTCCTTTTATTTATGTTTAATGTAATATAGTCTTTATACTTTTTAAAAAGGTTCAACTTTATCTTTTTTATTAAATCAGTATTAATGTTATTTATTTTATTTTACTTCTAGATTCAACAATAAACTTATTATAATAAGAGTGGGTAATGCATAGATATGTCAACTTATTATTATCTTTAAAAGGCTTTAAAATGTTCAATTTTTTAAAATATAAAGATCAGTATAAAATAAATAAAGAAAAATTATTGAATTATTATTTAAATATAAAAAAAATACTACTAAACCTAAAATTATTTTCATGCATTAGATCTTAAATTCAGATCTTTGTAGTTTAAAAAACTAAGTTTTCCAACATATTTACACAAATAAGTTCAACAAAGATCAGACTAAAAAGAATTCAAACATTGGAAAAAAATATATATCATTAATGTTTCAAGGGTGTTGTACATTATAAAAACTAGAGAAATGACTCCATCATACAAATTATATGTTAGGTTGAGAATTTTCACAAAATATTCTTTCACACTTTATTTCAAATCAGCTTAAGTAATTTTGAATGTTTTTAGTCAAAAACCTTCTTCGTTCACGTTCCAAACCGTTCCCTGTATCTTTCAAAGGTATTTCGATGTATCTGTCAAAGGTACTCTGATATTCAAGTTAGTAATTAATCTGATCGGGTCACAGGAAAATCTTAAATTCGCAATAAATGCAATCATATATATTCTTACCTTTAACCTCTATTTATAGGTTTCAAAATGAGTTTGTGATTAGTGGAATTCTAATCACGACACATTACCCACTAAGTAGTTCTTATCGATAATCTTGATTAGAAGCGATGTTTAGGAGTAGTTGTTGTTGGAGGTTGTTTGTTCAGTCGCTCATTCTTTCATGATCGTGCAATCGGTTAATAAATAACGTTTATTTATCTTGGTTGTCTGACACGTGGTGGTGTTGACCTCATCCTATTCGGTTGATCGCCCCTCCTTGGTGGTCCTATCCGTTTGGTCCCTCTAGGTGATCGTATGGTCATACAGTACACAGGCTCCCAAGTCCTAGCCAACATTTGATGGCATTGGGATTTGATATTAGGATCGTCCGGAATCGCCTTATTATCTTGATTGGGTTTTTATCTGTTCAACGAGATTTGAATTAGGGGTCGTGGCGGGAAAACACGTGTCTCAACATCATGGCCCGTGCCTTGCGAAAGTGGCAGGGTCGTAGTATTGGGCCCATTGATCGTGGACCTGATCAACGGTGGAGGAGCATTGCGGTTATGCCAGATTTTTCTATAAATAAAGGTGGGACTGCTTGTCATTTTCACCAATTCTTTCGTACATGTTCTGCCTATCGTTTGAATTTATTTTTCGTTCTAAGATAATAATTATGACTACCGTTCAACTTTTTTTGGCTGAGAAGTCGTCGGATAGGGTGACAGGGGGCTACTGGCAACGATGCTCGACCTTCGTCTCTGAGCTCCGTGTCTTTATCCTTCTTCGAGACAACCGAGCGAGAAAGCAACTCGGTTGATCTTTCGACTGGTATATATAATAATCGGGTCATTTCTGATACTGCGATCTATCTCCACTTTAAAAGAGTGGAGATAGATAACGAAAATAAGATAGACAAATACGTCCAGACTTTGTATGCAATTCCAAGTAGATAACTAGTACAATTGTATTGCAATATTTAGTTATTATAATGTATGATCATTTATTTAATATTGGAATATGTTAACAACAAGCATGTGGTGTTCACAAAGAAAATATTTTAGTTAAAATTTAGATGAACCAAACTTTATCCTATAATTTAAAATTTTAATGTATGATACAAAGCAGTTAATTCGAGAAATATGTTATCGTTTTCGAACATATTTCTAATAAAAATTCAAAAGGAAAAATTTTTAAATTTAAATATGATGTTGTTGAGAGATGAACTAAAATGAAACTTAACATTTTTGAATAATTCTTCAAAACGAGTATATTCATAATATTTTAATCCAATGGCATCCATATTGAAATTTATGAAAATAACATAATGATATATGTTTAAAAAGGATACCACCAAATTGTCATAAGTACTTGAGGGATAGAAATATAAGTATTACATATACTTATTATATAATTATGTAATCAACGAGAAAATAAATTACAAATTTTTAGAATTAGAAAATAAAGACAAAAAGACAATAATTCAATAAACTTAAATAAAAATATTGATAGAGATATGGATAATTCAAATGTGTAGAGATGTTGGAGGTTATTTCACTAACTTTCCTGACTAACATTTCCATCCTCATCCAACAATTTCAATTAATCAATTCATTCGATGATTCATGAATTTAATTTAACTTTAATCCCTTAATGGATAAATATGAGATTAATTAAAGAAGATACTAAATTATTTTAGTGCAATATGTCAAGCAACAAACATTAAGGCTAAAGGCTTAAAAATTGACTAATAGGTCTAACTTTCATCCTTAAGAATAAGGGATACTAATATTTTCACCTAGATCTTAGAAATCGTAATTTGGTTGATGAGTTCCCACAAGCATTAAGAACATATAAAAAAACAATAAACTAGATTAATCAATCTTGTTGAAAAAGAAAAAAAAATATTTGTGAATTAGATAATTGCATTAACCTCTAACAATATGATGCTTAGTCATATGGCTTAACGCTTAAACAAATATTCAAAGCAAACATTAAAAACTATGTAACATAATTATGTTAGATGGAATATTTGTATTTAGGCAAAACTAAAAGAATGACGAATTGATTTACTTAATAAAAACTTGTGTCTATTAAAAATTATTTTGGTCACTGTTTATAATAGTAAGACTATTTTCATCTACTAAATTAAAATAATTTTATTACGTGAAATAAGTAATTGTACAGTCTCTACTTATGCATAATTATACGTTACTGTGTTAATATTATTATCTATACATTTATATAAACATAAAGGATAAACTATGATATAATTTTTTTACAAAAACATGAAAAAACTGAAGACAATACAACCAAAGCTTTTATTTCTTGCACTTCCACAATTTATTCGCGCACCCCTCACATTTTTTTGAAAATAACCATTTTGCTCAATTAAAAAGTTCAGATTACATATTTTTGAAAACCTTTTGAAATAAGTTTTATAATTTTCAGAACAAAATTTTCGAAATGAAATTTCTGAAACAAAATTTTCAAAATGTAATTTTTGGAACAAATTTTGAGAACATACGAGATGTGTTTTGAAATCATATTTTGGAACAGAACTCATACAATGCCTTTTGGAATGCACTTTCCTAAACCCATACATAAAATATGTTATGAAATGATTTTTCTAAATTACATGAAATACATTTTAGAAAAAATATTTTGGAATAACCTTTTTTTTGCATTTTGTCTCTTCTTCCTGCGTAACAATTTCCCTCTATTTTTCTTCCCCGTGTGGCAGGGCGGTGATGGTGTGGTGTGGTACTATGATAAGGAGTATTTGAGTCTTTCCTATTGTGGGGATGCATTTAGTAATTGTTGATTGCATTAAATAATAATATGAAAAAATGGTGAATGTCTCTTTCGGACCCGATTCTTTTGGGCCTGATTTCATGACCCAATCATTAAAACAAAGGGTGTTACTCCCTCCACCCCCACACGTCTCTTCCTCCACCTCCCCAATTTTCTAAAATGCCAATTATATCCTTCTAAAATGATAATTATATCCTCAAAAGTTAAAATTTTTTATTTTTATTATTTTAATATTTTAATTTATTTAAAACTTCTGATTTACTTCCCTCTGCACCTCTTCCTCTCTTCCATTTTCGTTTACCTTTCTCTCTTCCGTTAAGCTTCTTCTCCACCTATAACAAATTCATATTTTAACAAATTCATATTTTAACAAAATTATTACGTTTAAAAACTAACCATATATAACATTTAAAATTATAAATTTAAATATAAATTACTGTAAATAAAATAAACAAATAAAATAAAAACGAAACGTAAAAGGAACACTGCCTCTGGACGGATGACATCCTTCAACGGATGTCAACATCCGTTGAAGGCAAAACGGATGTCGACATCCGTTT